>CAUYQU010026944.1:0-32721 GCA_963574635.1 Cheracebus regulus | reverse complement strand
AGAGCAAGACTCCATCTCAAAAAAAAAAAAAAAAACGGCAGGCCCTCACACCTGGTTGTTGTTTTTTTTCCCCCCCCCCCTCCGCCAGTGTTTCTCTCTTGTTGCCCAAGCTGGAGTGCAGTAGCTTGATCTCGGCTCACTGCAACCGCTGCCTTCCCGGTTCAAGCGATTCTCCTGCCTCAGCCTCCTAGTAGCTGGGATTACAGGCACGCACCACTATGCCTGGCTAATTATTTGTATTTTTTTTAGAGATGGGGTTTCACCACGTTAGCCAGACTGGTCTCGAACTCCTGACCTCAGGTGATCCGCCCACCTCAGCCTCCCAAAGTGCTGGGATTACAGGCGTGAGCCACTGAACCCAGCCACACCTGGTTCTTTTTTAGAGGGATCTGTTCCAAATGAAATACAGAATTGGCTTGTCAGGCAGGTTACACCAAGGCAATAAGCACCTCCCAGCACTGAGGTTTTGATTGGGATTACGTTGAACTTATGGATGAGTTTGGATGGAACTGACATTTTGATAGTAAAGTGTTGTCCCTCCGTGATCATGGTACGTCTCTTCATGTATTGAGGTCATCTTCATTGTCTTTTGAAGTTCTGTTTTCTCTGTAAAAGTTTTTCATGTTTTTAGATCCATTCCTAGTGAATTTATATTTTTTTGCTGTGTTGTAAATAATACCTTTTTTGTTGCATTTTTCAACAGTTTCTTCATGGTATGTGGAAATACAGTTGACTTCAGTCTAATCACTAACATTTTTTTCTAAGTAATTGGGTATTACCATTTTTCCTGTAGGATTACATCCCAGTAGACCAAGAAGAGTTAAGAGATTATGTCAAAGCTAGGCTGAAGGTCTTTTATGAAGAAGAACTTGATGTTCCACTGGTCCTGTTCAATGAAGTCCTCGACCATGTGCTGAGGATTGACAGGTGGGCTTTTTATTGTTACAGCCCCACCTCTCACCTAAGCTGCTCTTGAGTTACTGTGCGCTGGGACACACCAGGCCTCACGCTGTCCTGTCACCTCCACCTCAGCCTTCTCTGCTAAGCAGCTTCCCTCTCCTCTTCTTCTGAGTCCAGCTTAACCATCCTCAGTTTATCCCAAGCAGAACTTCACTCTTCCTCTCCCTAGCACTGCATACCTGCCATGATTACGGCCCTTTGACCTCCAGCTAGAATTGCATTAGTCTCTCGTGTCAGTCTGGAGAGCAGGACCGTGTCTTACGGGTCTTTGCATTCCTGCTGGACCTCGCAAATAACAGTAGCTCAGCAAATGTTTGATGTACAAGTTCAAGTTAAAACATGTTCAAAATAATGTAGTAGACACTAGACATGAGTCAGAAGGGGAATGAGGCATTGTAAGCCTTAACACTGATCAGTTCTGATAATGTTTCAGAATATTCCGTCAACCTCAAGGCCACTTGCTTCTGATTGGTGTTAGTGGAGCAGGAAAAACTACCCTGTCGCGTTTCGTCGCCTGGATGAACGGTTTGAGTGTGTACCAGATTAAGGTGCGTCTAGCCCAGCAACAGATTTTTGCTGTGTGTGCAGAGCTCAGTGAGTAGGAATGGACCTAACTTGCCTCTGCTTCTGTAGGTCCATAGGAAGTACACAGGGGAAGACTTTGACGAAGATCTGCGGACAGTGTTGAGACGTTCTGGCTGTAAAAATGAAAAGATAGCATTCATAATGGATGAATCTAATGTATTAGATTCTGGCTTCCTGGAGCGAATGAATACCCTTCTGGCCAATGGAGAGGTAATTAGGTGATGTGTTGCATTGTGTTACATGTTACCGGGGGACCAGTAAATCAGCACTGTGCCATTTCCCAGGTACCTGGTCTCTTTGAAGGAGACGAGTATGCCACCTTGATGACACAGTGCAAAGAGGGGGCACAAAAGGAAGGCCTAATGCTGGACTCGCACGAGGAGCTCTACAAGTGGTTCACTAGCCAGGTTATCCGCAACCTCCACGTTGTGTTCACCATGAACCCGTCCTCAGAGGGACTCAAGGACCGGGCAGCCACATCACCAGCACTTTTCAACAGGTATGCAGACCTTTACTTGGCTCTGGGTCAGAACAGTTGGTGTCCTTCCAAGGGGCAAAGCCTGCCCTTCATAGCTGTTTTGGAACATGGGCCTCTTTCTCAGGTGTGTGTTGAATTGGTTTGGAGACTGGTCCACCGAAGCACTGTATCAGGTTGGCAAAGAATTCACAAGTAAAATGGACCTGGAGAAGCCAAATTACATCGTGCCTGATTACATGCCAGTTGTATATGATAAACTGCCTCAGCCACCATCCCATCGGGAAGCCATTGTGAACAGCTGTGTGTTTGTTCATCAGACTCTTCACCAGGTGGGTTCAATTTTGAGATCAACATATAAAACGCAAAACTATCATGCTAACGTAAAACTAAATTGCTGTAAAAATAGACCTGAAGGCCAGGTGCAGTGACTCATGCCTGTAATCCCAGCACTTTGGGAGGCTGAGGTGGGAGGATCACTTAAGCCCAGGAGGTGGAGGTTACAGTGAGCTGAGATCATGCCACACAATCCAGCCTGCGCACCATAGTGAGACCCAGAGTCAAAAAACTGAAAATAGACCTTAGGGCACTTCATATTTGACATTGTACTATTACTTATAAAGGAAGTACCTGTTTCTTACCTCTTTAACAACATCTCATTCTTGTCACTTGCTGCAAATTCTGGGGCTGTCTAATACTTTAGTGCCCCTGCTGACTTTGCCTCTAATAAAGTGATCTTCTCTGCCTTTTTCTCCCACTGCAGCTGTATGTTCAGGCCCTTACTCTCTCCTCTAGACCAGGCATCAGCACGCTTTCTCTTCTAAAGAGCCAGATCGTAAATGTTTTAGGCTTTGCAGGTGGTGTGGTCTCTGGGACAGCTACTCTGCTGCCATTGCAGGGCAAGAGACTCCAAAGACCATTTATCAATGAATGGATGTGGCTGTGGCCAGTAAAACCTCATTACCGAGAAATGCAGGGTTTGGCTTACTGACCATCTTTTACTAACCCTTGCTGTAGATTCTCTGTCATAGAAGAGTCCAGTCTACTCCTGTCTCCAGGAAGAGCTTTGTGAAACCCACTCTGAGCTTGTGGGTATCCTGCTGCCCAGCCCCTGCAGGCCATCTCCATTGCCCCTGGAATGTCATCCAGCCCTGGCTTCCCCCGCTAGTCTGATCATCTTGCTGTGCTTCAGAAATCAAGGGACCAGGGCAGCTTCTCACATCAGGCCTGCCTTGCCCCTCTCTTGCTTGTGTCATTTCTTACTAATGGAAGGTGGAAGCAGGCTAGCTGACACTTCACGGTAGCTGACATTTGTGACGCCTTTTCACGTAAAGTACACCTCTGAGGTTAGCATCATCACCAGCATCGGTTTAGAGAAGTTAAAGTGCTTAGAGAAGTTTGGAAGTGCAAGGGGCCTCTCGAAAGCTCTAAGTGGCTAAGCAGAGGCCCTACTCCAGTGTTCTGGCTCCCGAGGGCTGAGCTCCTTCTACCATGTCACACTGGCCTGCCAAGGCCAAAATTGTTTTCTGAGGTTAACTCAGTGAGTTTCCTGAAGATTGAAAGGATGTAACTGTTTTCTGAAAGGCGAATGCTCGGCTAGCAAAGCGAGGTGGCAGAACAATGGCCATCACCCCTCGCCACTACCTGGACTTCATCAATCACTATGCCAACCTGTTCCATGAGAAGCGGAGCGAGCTGGAGGAACAGCAGATGCACTTGAACGTGGGGCTCAGGAAGATCAAGGAGACAGTTGACCAGGTTCGTCACAGGCACACATTCCTCACGGGAGTGAGCCACGGTGAGGACCCCTTTCCATGTGATTTCTGCATGTTTCTCATCTCCGAGTGTGGGCTTTGCTCTTCAGGTAGAGGAACTGCGTCGTGACTTGAGGATAAAGAGCCAAGAGCTGGAGGTGAAGAATGCAGCAGCCAATGACAAGCTGAAGAAGATGGTGAAAGACCAACAGGAGGCTGAAAAGAAGAAGGTACGTGCCTTGGTGTCAGGGAGCTCTGGCTTGTAAGGACTGGGCATTCTCAGTCTCCAGTGAGAGAGCAGGAAATGTTTAAAATGAGTCTGAGAGAGAGAGACAGAGAGTGTGTATTGGCAGAGTGAAGAATGTTGTTTAGAATTCACTCAGCAAATTAACCATTGCTTAACCCATACATAAGCCATCCCTCCTTTCTAGGTTATGAGCCAAGAAATCCAGGAACAGCTGCATAAGCAGCAAGAGGTAATTGCGGACAAACAAATGAGTGTGAAAGAAGATCTTGATAAGGTGGAACCAGCCGTCATTGAGGCCCAGAATGGTACGTAAAGACTGTCAGAGCTTTGATATCTAGAAAGTGTGCTCTCCTCAACGTTACTGTGGAGTTCAGGTCACGGAACATTGCACACATGCTTCCCTCAAAGGTTTTGGTGATGTACGTTTACAGAAATATTAGTAACCATCTGAAGCTTTCTCTGAATGCTTCACTGTCTTCATCTCTTAAAGCAAAGTTCCTATAAAGCTAGATTGTATTTACCATAGTGAAACCCCTCTCATTAAAGAAATTCACAGTATAAGCTTTATGTCAATATACATTTTTTAGAGATCTATTGATGATTACGTAAATATGCTATTTGTCAATCCCTGACTTGGATTTCACCAAGAAATATAAAATATTCAATGTAGGCCGGGCACAGTGGCTCATGCCTGTAATCCCAGCACTTTGGGAGGCCGAGGTGGGCGTATCACCTGAGGTCAGGTGTTTGAGACCAGCCTGGCCAACGTGGTGAAACTCCATCTCTACTAAAAATACAAAACTAAGCCAGGCATGGTGGTGGGTGCCTGTAGTCCCAGCTACTCGGGAGACTGAGGCAGGAGAATTGCTTGAACCCAGAAGGCGGAGGTTGCAGTGAGCTAGGATCACGCCACTGCACTCCAGCCTGGGCAACAGAGCAAGACTCCATCTTAAAAAAAAAAAAAATCAGTGTTACTGTCTTGTAATTATTTCCGATTGTTTTGGCTCAGACCCAATTGCTAATTTACATATTGATAGCAGTCACTTCTCTTTTTCCATTCCTTACATGCCTGTAAGATGCTATAGAAATAGGGCAATAACATGCCACCCTATTTTAGTTGGCAGTTTATATGCAGTGATTAAGACTGCTCTCAGCCAGGTGAGGTGGCTCGCACCTGTAATCCCAGTACTTTCGGAGGCCGAGGCAGAAGGATCATTTGAACTTAGGAGTTTGTGACCAGCCTGGGCAACATAGCAAGACCCTATCTCTATTTTAAAATAAATAAATAAATGAAAAGGAAAGGAAAGAGTGCTCTCTTCCTGGCCGCTAGTATTTAACCTGCTTCAAATAACCCAGTTATCTGTAGTTTTTACATTACACAACAAGATGAATTCAGATGTACCACCCAAGCTATAGATTTTCATTTAGAGTTGGATTTGGATGAGAATTTAATGTAGTTCTCACCTTCTAATAATTACTTAAAATTGTTTTACAAAAATTCCAGTCTAGAAAACTATTTCAGTGTATAAAAGTCATTGGCCATTGTTTTTGTTTTGCTTTTTTTTGAGACAGGGTCTCACTCTGCCCCCAGGCTGGAGTGTAGTGGTGCAGTTGTGGCTCACTGTAGCCTCAGCCTACCCTGTTTCAGATGATCCTTGCACCTGAGCCTCCCGAGTAACTGGGACTGTCGGTGTGCGCCCCCACACTCAGCTAATTTTTGTACTTTTTGTGGAGTCAGTTTTGCCATGTTGCCCAGGCTGGTCTCAAACTCCTGGGCTCAAGCGATCTACCTGCCTCAGCCTCCAAAAGTACTAAGATGTGTGAGCCACTGTGTCCAGCAGCCATTGTTTCAGAACTGTGGACTCCACATCTTTACTCATTCCTTCAGACAGCTTCTAAATTGTAGTAAATTGAAAATGTCTGTTGAAATTGTATAAAATGCATAATGACGCTTAAAAATACTTTTGGCTGGGTGCAGTGGCTCACGCCTATAATCCCAGCACTTTGGGAAGCCAGGGCAGGTGGATCACCTGAGGTCAGGAGTTCAAGACCAGCCTGGCCAACATGGTGAAACCCTATCTCTACTTAAAAAAATACAAAAAATTAGCCAGGCCTGGTGGCAGGCGCCTGTAATCCCAACTACTCAAGAGGCTGAGGCAGTAGAATCACTGGAACTTGAGAGGCGGAGGTTGTGGTGAGCCAAGATTGCACCACTGCACTCCAGCCTCACAACAGTGAGACTCCACCTCAAAATAAATAAATAAATAATATATTCTTCAACTTTATAGAGATAAAGGAATTAGTGAGGACTTGTGAGACATTATAAAGGTAATATCCTGCTTTTTAATGAATGCTTGCATTTTGTAAGCTCTTCATAATCATTTAAGAGATCAGCTACTTACCCTATTCCAGAGGGTTTGATATAGAAAAACTCATTTCTTAGCTCTTCTGAGCAGCTAGCTGTCCTTTCTTTGGAGTTGGAGCTCCTGGCTGTTTGGTTCATTCTCACCATGCTTTGCTCTGTCTTCTCCCACCCGTCGGCCCTCATCCACTCCTGCTGCCACTCAGCTGTGAAGTCGATCAAGAAGCAGCACCTGGTGGAGGTAAGGTCCATGGCCAACCCTCCTGCTGCCGTGAAGCTGGCGCTCGAGTCCATCTGCCTGCTGCTGGGGGAGAGCACCACAGACTGGAAGCAGATCCGCTCCATCATCATGCGGGAGAACTTCATCCCGACCATTGTCAACTTCTCTGCAGAGGAGATCAGGTGAGAAAGTAGAAATGCCAAGGTATTGCTGGAAATTGAAATCATTTGTTCAGGCCGGGCACAGTGGCTCACGCCTCTAATCCCAGCACTTTGGGAGGCTGAGGCAGGTGAAGTGCTTGAGCCTAGGAGTTAGAGACCAACCTGGGCTACATGGCGACACCCTGCCTCTACAAAAAAAATACAAAAATTAGCTGGGCGGGGTGGCACGTGCCTATAGTCCCAGGTACTTGGGAGGCAGAGGTGGGAGGATTGCTTGAACCCAGGAATTGAGGCTTCAGTGAACCTAGATCACACCACCGCACTCCAGCCTGGGTGGCAGAGCAAGACTCTGTCTCATTAAAAAAAAAAAAAAGAAGAAGAAGAAGAAGGAAATTGTTCAAGTGTTGAGAGCACATTTTCAGCTTTCGCCTGAGAACCAAGGGTCAGTCTAACTCATCCCCAGTGGTCAGTCACTGGGGCAGTGAGATGGGAGCTGACTCTAATCTTTTCCATTTTGATTTTATGAAAACTCTTTCTTGCTTTTGTCCTGCATGTGCTCAGAAATATCATTCCTCTTTTTCAGTGACGCCATAAGGGAGAAGATGAAGAAAAACTACATGTCCAATCCAAGTTACAATTATGAAATTGTCAATCGGGCTTCCCTAGCTTGCGGCCCTATGGTGAAATGGGCAATTGCACAGGTGATTAGCACAGCCCAGAGTTCCCATGTGAAAGGTGACCTCTTTTCCCATCGCTTAAATAACAGTTATCAATTGGTTCTTCCCAGCTTAACTATGCAGACATGTTAAAGAGAGTGGAGCCTCTACGCAATGAGCTGCAGAAGCTGGAAGATGACGCCAAGGACAACCAGCAGAAGGCCAACGAGGTGGAGCAGATGATCCGAGACCTGGAAGCCAGCATCGCCCGCTACAAGGAGGAATACGCCGTCCTGATCTCAGAGGCCCAGGCCATCAAGGCCGACCTGGCAGCTGTCGAGGCAAAAGTAAGATCATCGTCATTCATCCACAGTCTTCCTGCTGGGGAAGCAGAGATTAACACACTTTAACATGAGCTGCATGGACCATGTTGGGCTTAGTAGCTCTTTAACATCTGCCCTGAGGACTTTTTTCCTGGAAAATAATATACACCAAGTATTTACTGAGTGTTGTTAATGAGGATAGATTGACACAAACTGGATGGTTTGCAGCCAGTGAATCCCCCACCGCCAGCTCCAGACCTGTTTGCTCTGCTGCCCGAGGCCCTCAGTGGTGGCGTCTCTGGCCTGCCTGTGGCCCCTTCCCTGCTGTCGAGGTCGCTGCCTCCTGCACGGGTCCACGGAATCCTCAGCATAGGCTCTCTGATCTGCTGCCATCAGTGTCTCTCCCTTCAGGCCTCCCCCAGCTGTTCCGCCTCAGAGGCCCTTTCTACTCCCATCTCTCTGCCCACTGACAGGTCTCAAGGCTGAAAGTTAATTCTCCATACCCAGCTTCGGCCCTGCTGAGGATCTGAGTCGTGTGTGGTCATTAGTTATATATGATCTGAGTCTCATCCCCCTTGGGCTTGTGAACAACTTGGGCACGTTTCTAAGCCACCCAAAACCCTGCACATAATGTGAATGAACCAATTTGCAGGATTCAGTACAAATCCTGAAAGGCCTGATCCCAGAGCATCTTGTGTGGTTTTCCTTTTAGGTAAACCGGAGCACAGCTCTTCTGAAGAGCTTGTCTGCTGAACGGGAACGATGGGAAAAAACAAGTGAAACTTTCAAAAACCAGATGTCCACTATTGCTGGGGACTGTCTCTTGTCCGCTGCGTTCATTGCCTATGCAGGTTACTTTGACCAGCAAATGCGTCAGAACTTGTTCACTACCTGGTCCCATCACCTGCAGCAAGCCAACATCCAGGTGAGAATTGGGGGAATTCAGAAAGGATGAAGGATGTACAGGCAGTGTGAGGCAAGCCGGTGCCGAGTGCCGCGTTGCAGAGTCTTCCCTTGAGAACAGTCCCATCTGTGGCTTTGAAGAGGAGGAAAGGTAACAGCCTTGCCTTTCAGTTCCGTACAGATATTGCCAGGACAGAATACCTTTCCAATGCCGACGAGCGTCTTCGCTGGCAGGCCAGCTCCTTGCCTGCAGATGACCTGTGCACAGAAAATGCCATCATGCTGAAACGGTTCAATAGGTATGAGCTCTGGTGCCGAGGGAGGAATGTGGGTGGTGATCTTGAATTTTTTTTGAAAACACACCCTTGTTTGAAGAGAGGAATGAAAAATGGGACCTGGGTATACAGTGCTGGCAGCTTGGTGCTTCTCTGACAGTGGGGCATGTGCTGTTCTCTTTACTGTCAAGTGTCTGAGTTATTCTGCAGTGAATGCTTCTTGTAACCTTTTAAAATTGACTGGTAGGGGCCAGGTACAGGTGGATCACCTGCGGTTAGGAGTTCAAAACCAGCCTGGCCAACGTGGTGAAACCCCGTCTCTACTAAAAGTACAAAAAAATAGCCAGGCATGGTGGTACATGCCTATAATCCTAACTACTCAGGAGGCTGGGGGAGGAGAATCGCTTGAACCCAGGAGGCGGAGGTTGTGGTGAGCTGAGATTGCGCCAGTGCACTCCAGCCTGGGCAACAGAGCGAGACTCTGTCTCAAAAAAAACATAAAAATGAAACTGATTAGCAGCATTGTGTTTGGAGGTGGACATTCAAACAGTCGTCCTGTATTACAAGGACTAAAAATATCTAGCTAGTTAAAGGGGAAGTGCTGCTTGTTTTTCCGTTTAGGAAGGACAGAATAAGAAATGGGATGTAACTGCAATGAAGTTGGGCTAGGTGCTGAGAGGGCTGCATGTCTCACCAGGTGGTGCCAACAAGAATATGGATCAATCAGTATAGTCTGTGTGCAGGACTGGGTTTATCTCCATTTGTAGACATTTGTCTAAATGACCCTTTGACTCAGGAGTTCTACTTCTAGGTGTTCGTTCAACAGTAGCCTGCCATGTGTAAAAAACAGCAAATCTAAAACCAAGTGTGTACCAGCTAGAGACTGAGGATAACTCAGATGGCCCTCCTGAGGGCCCAGTGAAAGACTGTCCCCACGCTGCAGTGCTGGGGATAACTCGGATGGCCCTCCTGAGGGCCCGGTGAAAGACTGTCCCCACGCTGCAGTGCTGGGGATAACTCGGATGGCCCTCCTGAGGGCCCGGTGAAAGACTGTCCCCATGCTGCAGTATTGGGTAGTCTTTTACAGACACAGGACATTCAAATACAGGCTGCACAGTGCAGAGCAGAGGGTAGAGGCCTCCCTCAAGGCCACAGCACCCATTCTGACACATGTGTCTGTAAATTCCTAGACCTTCTCTAAATAAAGACAGATGAGAAACTGGTAAAAGCCATCACTTGGGAAAGGGACTTTAGTAACCAAAGAATAGGGTCAGAAAGGCAGGACAGCGTGGTTCTTCTCACCATGTGCCCTTTTATAGTTTGAGTTTCGTAGAAGCTTGTGTGTATATTACCAGCTGGATTTTTTTTTAATGTTTTAACTGGCTAGATTCTGGGTAGATTCATATTAGTTTATTTGTGCCTTTCTTTCCTCAGTTGAATGGATTTGGTAATAGTATCTGCCTCATAGGGCTGTTGTGAGGGTTATGTGAGGGAGTGTCTGTAATTTGACACGGTCCCTGGCAATTTAAATTCCGTGTGATGTTATCCCGTCATGCTGCTGCCGCGTTGATGTTGATACCTGCTGTCTAGAAAGGTTGCAAACATGAAAAAGTAATTCTAACGGTGCAGGATGCTGAGAGGACGATTGTCCCAGAAGAAAAAGGATGTTGAGTTATGCCCCTCCTGGTATGTGATTCAAGCTACCTCCTCATTCTAGCAGTTCTTCAAAAGGATGATGTGATGTTAGCATTAAGCATGTGAGCTTTATTGGTAAACCTGAAAACGTCTCTGGAAAGCACTCTCGGGTGGCCGTGACAGCCTGTCCCCCTCATCAGGGACTTGGCTAACCGTGATCCTGTGCTTTCCCCATTTGGTGTTTCAACCTCCTCCTCTGTGGCCTCATCCTCAGGTATCCGCTGATCATTGACCCCTCTGGACAAGCCACCGAATTCATTATGAATGAATATAAGGATCGTAAGATCACACGGACCAGCTTCTTGGATGACGCCTTCAGAAAGAACTTAGAGAGTGCACTGAGATTCGGTAACCCGCTTCTGGTCCAGGTTGGTGTTTGCCTTTGAATTCTTGAAACACTGCATTCAAGAGTGAATTCCTTTTTGGGGGCTGCATTTAGTTTTCAACTTTGTAAGACTTCATTTTGTATCAGAAGGATAAAGCTTTAAGATGCTTCTATAACAGATAAATTCAACAGAATCATTATTTGCATTTAAAATTCTATTCAGTGGTCGGGCACAGTGGCTCATGCCTTAATATCAGCACTTTGGGAGGCCAAGGCAGGTGGATCATATGAGGTCAGGAGTTCAAGAAAAGCCTGGCCAACATGGTGAAACCCCATCTCTACAAAAAATACAAAAATTAGCCAGGTGAGGTGGCGGGCACCTGTAATCCCAGCCACTTGGGAGGCTGAGGCAACAGAATCACTTGAACTCAAGAGGTAGAGATTGCAATGAGCCAAGATCACGCCACTACACTCCAGCCTGGGAGACAGAATGAAACTCTGTCTCAAAAAAAAAAAAAAAAAAAGTTAGTACAGCCATAAAAAGGAATAAGAAACCTATTTAAGAAACAAGAACAAGGAACATGACCTTTGCAGCAACATGGATACATGGATGGAGCTGGAGGCCCTTATCCTTAGCAAACTAATGCAAGAGCAGGAAACCAGTACTGAATGTTCACACTTATAAGTGGGAGCTAAATAATGACAGCACATGGACACATAGAGAACACACACTAGGGCCTTTCAGAGGGTGGGAGGAGAGAGGATCCAGAAAAATAACTAATGGGTACTAGGCTTATAATCTGGGTGATGAGATAATTTGTAAAATAAACTCCCATGACACAAGTTTACCTGTATAACAAACCTGCACTTGTATTCCTGAACTTAAAAGTTGGAAAAAAAATTTTTTTTAAATAAAGCATGTAAGGTCACTAGGAAGCATCAGAATTGCAAGGAAATGAATTCATTATGCAAATGGAAAAAAAAAAATTTTTAATGAAATAAAATGCCATTCAGAGAGTGTATGTCAGCACTGTCCCCCAGAACTTTCTGCAGGGTGGGAGTGCCTTTTGGTCCACACTGTCCAGTGTGGTAGCCACTGGCTTCGGGTGGCTACTGAGTACTTCCCATGGCTAGTGTGACTAGGAACTGAGTGTTTAATTTTTGGGGGGGAGGGCGGGGGGATGGAGTCTTGCTCTGTCCCCCAGTCTGAACCTCCCAGGTTCAAGTAATTTTCCTGCCTCAGCCTCCCAAGTAGCTGGGATTACAAGTGTGTGCCACCATGCCCAGCTAATTTTTATATTTTTAGTAGAGATGGGGTTTCAGCATGTTTGCCAGGGTGGTCTCAAGCCTGACCTCAAGTGATCTGCCTGCCTCAGCCTCCCAAAGTGCTAGAATTACAGATGTGAGGCACCACTCCTGGCCAAGTTTTTAATTTTAGTTAATTTAAGTCTAAGTAGCCACACGTAGCTAGTGGCCGCCATACGCAAGTGGCAGGTGGCTTCTGGGAAGGCATGCTTATCTAGAGTAGGACGTCGACACAGCATTTGGGTGAAGTAAAGTTGCAGAGCCCTGACCATCAAGTTCCACCGTGTGCTCTGCAGGATGTGGAAAGCTACGATCCAGTTTTGAACCCAGTGCTGAACCGTGAAGTGCGGCGAACAGGCGGGAGAGTGCTGATCACCCTCGGGGACCAGGACATAGACCTGTCGCCTTCGTTTGTCATCTTCCTGTCCACCCGGGATCCAACCGTAAGGAATGGGACCCTTCGCCAGGGAAATCTGGCAGGATTTGGTTTTGCAGTGGAGTTAACAAAACAGACCATTCTGTGTTTCGGCAGGTTGAGTTCCCACCAGATCTCTGTTCCCGGGTTACTTTTGTAAACTTCACAGTCACCCGTAGCAGTTTACAAAGCCAGTGTCTAAATGAAGTACTTAAAGCAGAAAGACCTGATGTGGACGAGAAACGATCTGATCTTCTTAAACTTCAAGGTAGGATCTGGACCTGTGGCTTTTAGATGGTTGGTGCAGGTGAAGCTGAACTCTTAAGTGACTAGGATGTTCCACGTTTGTGGCAAACACTGGAGAGAGCGTTCCTTTTGAAGTATTATTGCACACTCTGGATGTTTTATCTATTTAAGGGGAATTTCAGCTCCGTTTGCGTCAGCTGGAGAAATCCCTGCTACAAGCTCTGAACGAGGTGAAGGGGCGCATTCTGGATGACGACACGATCATAACCACTCTGGAGAACCTGAAGAGAGAGGCTGCAGAGGTCACCAGGAAAGTCGAGGAGACGGACATCGTCATGCAGGAGGTGGAGACCGTGTCCCAGCAGTACCTCCCACTCTCCACCGCCTGCAGCAGCATCTACTTCACCATGGAGTCGCTCAAGCAGGTGGGTGCCTTGGCCACGCAGAAGCTGGCGGGCCCCCGCACAGAAGCTCCTTGGCATGCAGAAGTTCAGCTGCTCACGGCCGCCCACTGCTTCCTTTCAGATACACTTCTTGTACCAGTACTCCCTCCAGTTTTTCCTGGACATTTATCACAACGTCTTATACGAGAACCCGAACCTGAAGGGCGCCACCGACCACACACAACGCCTGTCCATTATCACAAAGGACCTCTTCCAGGTAGAGAGTGAGGTTTTTAGCCGCTCCCCGGCGGGGGGAAGCACGGTGCTGCCTCTCTTATGGAACAACATTGTCTCCTGCTCTTGTCCCAGGTGGCGTTTAACCGAGTGGCTCGAGGCATGCTGCATCAGGACCACATCACCTTCGCCATGCTGCTGGCGAGAATCAAACTGAAGGGCACCGTGGGGTAAGGGCAGCCGCCTGTACTCAGGCCCGCAGGAGGATGGTGTCCATGCAGGTCACCCACAGGGGTTTCGTGATCAGATACATGCTTTTATTTTTTATTTCTTGAGATGGAGTCTTCCTCTGTTGCCTAGGCAACAGAGTAGTAGCGCAATGTCAGCTCACTGCAACGTCCACCTCCCAGGTTCAAGCAGTTTTCCTGCGTCAGTCTCCTGCATAGCTGGGACTACAGGCATGCACCACCACGCCCAGCTATTTTTCTTTTTCTTTGAGACAGGGTTTCTCCATGTTGGTCGAGCTGGTTGGTCTCAAACTTCTGACCTCAGGTAAACCAACCGGCTTAGCCTCCCAGAGTGCTCGGATTACAGGTGTGAGCCACTGCACCCAGCCTTTTTCCTTTATTTCAATTTTTGTATTTTTAGTAGAGATGGCGTTTCACCATGTTGACCAGGCTGATCTCAAACTCCTGACCTCAAGTGATCTGCCCACCTCAGCCTCCCAGAGTGCTGGGATTACGGGCATGAGCCATTGTGCCTGGCCTGTTTTTTTTCTTTAAATCACAACTGTTATTTTAGTGGTGGTGGGAATGACTGAGAGACCCTAGCTAATCTGCCACACCCTTTGCAGGGAGCCCACCTACGATGCGGAATTCCAGCACTTCTTGAGAGGGAAGGAGATCGTCCTGAGTGCTGGCTCCACCCCCAGGGTCCAGGGTCTGACTGTGGAGCAGGCAGAGGCGGTGCTGAGGCTGAGCTGCCTTCCTGCGTTTAAGGACTTGATTGCAAAGGTTCAGGCGGACGAGGTGATTGTTCTTTTAAATGTTCCCGGTGAAAAATGTTGGCCTTTTCCCAGGAATTGTAAGGAATTGCATGTTGTATAAAACCCAGAATGTTTTGTCTGTGCTCCCACGTCAGACTCTCGCGTTAGACGTGAGTTGAGTTGCTGGCCCTAGAGGCCAGCCCTGTTCCATGGGTGCTTCCACTGTTGTCTCCACAGCAATTTGGCATCTGGCTGGACAGCAGCTCCCCAGAGCAGACCGTGCCCTACCTCTGGAATGAAGAAACACCTGCAAGTAAGCCCCACTATGGTTTTCTTTCTGGACCTGAATGTAAAGTTGGGTTTTGTTGCTTAAAGGGATGCTTTCAAAAAATAAAAAGTTACTAGACTGGGCAACATAGTGAGACCCCATCTCTACAAAAAATAGAACCTTAACCAAGTGTGGTGGTGCATACCTGTAGTCCCATCTACTCAGGAGGCTAAAGCAGGAAGGTCACTTGAGCCTGGGAGGTTGAGGTTGCATGAGCTGTGATTGCACCACTGCGCTCTAGCCTGGGCAATAAACAGAGACCCTGTCTCTTGATGAATGAATGATCACCGATTCCCAAGATAAGTGTTTCAGTGTCAAAACTTTTTAGGGGCCGGGTGTGGTGGCTCACGCCTGTAATCTCAGCACTTTGGGAGGCCAAGGCAGGCGGATCACCTGAGGTCAGGAGTTCAGTACCAGCCTGGTCAACATGGCAAAACCCCATCTCTACTAAAAATACAAAAATTAGCCAGGCATGGTGGTGCATGCCTGTAATCCCAGCTACGTGTGAGGCTGAGGCAGGAGAATCTCTTGAACCCGGGAGGCGGAGGTTGCAGTGAGCCGAGATCATACCACTGTACTCCAGCTTGGACGACAGAGCAAGACTCCGTCTCAGAAAAAAACAAAACAAAAAAACTTTAGGAAGCCACTTAAGGAGATGGCTTCTAGGTAGATGTAGGCTTAGAAGTAGATCAAAAATTTCTTAAAGTCTGATGTTCAGGGGTAAAATATAAAATAAGCAAAAACAAGTAGCTCAAAAATTTCTAATTCCTATTCATTTCTTGCTTAAATACCACAAGAGAACTAGCCAAGGAGCTCTTGGTGAGGAGTTAGTTGGCTGTATTCATGCTGCAGACAGGAATGGAATGCCATAAGCCATTTTTGAGTGTGTTAGGCCAGACCCTGGGCTAGCCCGGCTGAGAGGCAGTGTCAGACCATGGAGGGCAGAGCATGGAGCCCCCTTCCTCAGTACCTTCAGGTGTTCTCAGGAGGTGAGCAGTTTTTAGGGTAGTAATTTTAAAATCAGCAAACGGCACCTTGTTCTACGGATACAACCAGGTGGTAAAGTGTTCTCATATGCATGTCCAGAGGACTCATGGAAGGCACAGGAAGTGTGGCTGATTTTCCTGGTTTGAGCTGATTCTGAAATGCTGAGTGTTTGCTGAGCCGGTGCTTTGGGAAGAACAGTCCAGGCAGGGGAGGGTGTCCTCAAGTCTGTGCTTCCACCTAGCACCCACCCGTGTACCTGTTTCAGCACCCATTGGCCAGGCCATCCACCGCCTGCTCCTGATCCAGGCTTTCCGGCCCGATCGCCTGTTGGCCATGGCCCACATGTTTGTTTCAACAAACCTTGGGGAGTCTTTCATGTCCATCATGGAGCAGCCGCTCGACCTGACCCACATTGTGGGCACAGAGGTAATGTCCTGGTACAGCCTGGGCTTCCCAAGAGACTCCATGCCCACCTCCCCAACCACAGCTAGCAGCAGCCCTGGCATCCGCTCTCACTTTGGGCTACAATCTCTTCCTAAGACCAAGAACTCGCTGCAAATTCTGAAGTAGCTCCGTGGTGCCCACACCTCTGGGCCCAGAAAGAACATCTTCCCAGGCCCCTCACTCAGGGCTGTCCCTTCCCTTGACAGGTACATACCACTGGCTGGGACCGAAGTAACTTTCTGCCTTTGTTTGCAGGTGAAGCCCAACACTCCTGTCTTAATGTGCTCTGTGCCTGGTTATGATGCCAGTGGGCATGTCGAGGACCTTGCAGCTGAGCAGAACACACAGATCACTTCAATTGCCATCGGTAAGGGTGCTTGACAGGCTTCATGGGCGGGAGCCCTGCAGGATTCGTGGTGGGACTTGATGTCCGAGGCAGCCGCTGCTAACCCTGTTTCCCTGCACCAGGCTCCGCAGAAGGCTTTAACCAAGCAGATAAGGCCATAAACACCGCTGTGAAATCGGGCAGGTAGGCCTGTTCTCTTTTGCTGAAGAAAGCCTTAGTCCCCGGGCACTCAGGCGGGCAGCCTGGCGTATTGCATGACTCACTTTGTGTGTGCAGGTGGGTGATGTTGAAGAATGTGCATCTGGCCCCTGGATGGCTGATGCAGCTGGAGAAGAAGCTGCATTCCCTGCAGCCGCATGCCTGCTTCCGACTCTTCCTCACCATGGAGATCAACCCCAAGGTGGGTGGTGGAAGGGGTGGAGATGTTGCAGGCTGGTGTGGCACTGTCCTGTCGGCCCGTGTGTGGTGGAGGTGAGCAGGCGCCAGCATCCACACCTGAGCCATAATGGGAACCACGATCTCCCTTAGGTGCCTGTGAATCTGCTCCGCGCCGGTCGCATCTTCGTGTTTGAGCCACCACCAGGGGTGAAGGCCAACATGCTGAGGACTTTCAGCAGCATTCCTGTCTCACGGATATGCAAGGTAAGTACCTCGTCCTCCTGGTACGCTTTCTCCATAGAAGCCAAAGCCCAGTCCCATCACCAAATGCAGAAGTGGGTCCCCGGGCCTCCCAGAAGTGCCATGTGGTGGTGAACTGCACAGCACAGTCCCAGCACCAAATGCAGAGGTGGGTCTCTGGGCCTCCCAGACGTGCCATGTGGTGAATTGCACAGGTGCTTTTGCTTTCAGCTGTAGGTAAAACTTCCTTCCTGGCCGGGCACTGTGGCTCACACTGGTAATCCTAGCACTTTGGAAGGTCAAGGCAAGAGGATCAGTTGAGCCCAGGAGTTCAAGATATGTCTGGGCAGGCTGGGTGTGGTGACTCACGCCTGTAATCCCAGCACTTTGGGAAGCCGAGGTGGGCAGATCACTTGAGGTCAGGAGTTTGAGACCAGCCTGGCCAACATGGCGAAACCCCATCTCTACTAAAAATACAAAACATTAGCCGGGCATGGTGATGGGTTCCTGTAATCCCAGCTACTGGGGAGGCTGAGACAGGAGACTCACTTGAACCTGGGAGGCAGAGGTTGCAGTGAGCTGAGATGGCACCACTGCACTCCAGCCTGGGTGACAGAGCAAAACACCGTCTTGGAAAAAAAAAAAAAAAGACCTGTCTGGGCAACATGGTGAGACCCCGTCTCTCTATATAAAATTTTCTTCCTGTGAGCAGGTTGAAAAGTAAAAGCAGGGCTGGGTGTGGTGGCTCACGCCTGTAATCCAAGCACTTTGGAGGCCAAGGTGGGTGGATCACCTGAGGTCAGGAGTTCAAGACGAGCCTGACCAACATGGTGAAACCCCATCTTTATTTAAAAAAATGATTAAAAAAAAAAGTTAAAGCAATGTTTGGTTATGGGGTGTGATTAGGTCCTAAAGGAGCAGAATTCCCACAGAGAAGCTAAGACTCAGAGATGTGTCCCCAGGTGGTAGGCGATCTCCTGTCCACCAGCACAGGTCCCCTGAAACCAAGTAGAGCCCTCCCGGGCACCAAGTGTAGATGGGTTTACAGACCAAGACTCCTGGGCAAGAGGAAGGGGATGGTGGCAGGGGTTTTGCATCATTCTGTTTCATAAATACTGTTCTGTTTTGTGCCGTATCCACAAAAATAATTTTTATTATTATTATTATTTTTTGAGACAGTTTCACTCTTGTTGCCTAGGCTGGAGTATAATGGCATGATCTCAGCTCACTGCAACCTCTGCCTCCTGGGTTCAAGCCAGTCTCCTGCCTCAGCCTCCTGAGTAGCTAGGATTACAGGCACGTGCCACCACGCCCAGCTAATTTTGTATTTTTAGTAGAGACAGGGTTTCACCATGTTGGTCAGGCTGGTCTCAAACTCCCAACCTCAGCTGATCCACCCCACTCAGCCTCCCAAAGTGCTGGGATTACAGGCGTGAGCCACCGCGCCTGGCCCATATCCACCTTTTCTGACATTCTTAGAAACTCTGTCTTCTATATATTTCTTATTGGCTGAGTGAATTCTCTGATGGTCTCACTGGATGACACCTCTATTAATAGAAAAGTCAGCATACTTTTCTCCTAGCAACAATGCCTGTGTGAATTTGCTGCTGTTGTCAGGTGTGGAGAGCTGCTGGTAAAGCTTTGGCTCTGACCTGGCACCTGCACTGCTCTTGGAGAAGTGCTGCTTTTTTTTTTGAGACAGAGGCTCACTCCGTCTCCAGGCTGGAGTGGCTGGAGTGCAGTGATAGGAACTTGGCTCACTGCAACCTCCACCTCCTGGGTTCAAGCAATTCTCCTGCCTCAGCCTCCCGAGTAGCTGGCATTACAGGCATGTGCCACCAAGCCCAGCTAATTTTTGTATTTTTAGTAGCGACGGGGTTTCACCACGTTGGCCAGGGTGGTCTCCATCTCCTGACCTCTTGATCCCCCCGCCTCAGCCTCCCAAAGTGCTGGGATTACAGCCGTGAGCCACTGCGCCCAGCAAGAAGTGCTGCTTTCTAATGACCCTGTGCTTGGTCACTTTCCTCACCCAGTCTCCCAACGAGCGTGCCCGCTTGTACTTCCTGCTGGCCTGGTTCCATGCTATCATCCAAGAACGTTTACGATACGCACCGCTGGGGTGGTCAAAGAAGTATGAATTTGGAGAGTCTGACCTGCGGTCAGCTTGTGATACAGTGGACACATGGCTGGATGACACGGCCAAGGCAAGTGTGGGCTATGCCAGGATAGGTAGCGGGCATGTGCCTCGGGAGGACACTGCAGGGCATGGTGCTGAGGGGCCAGACTCAGCTTGGAGGATCGAGCTGACCCCTCAGTACGGCCTCAGCCTAGCAGGCGATGGGGAGTGAGGAGGACAACTGTGCCCCTCGAAAGGGAGCCCCAGGCCTCCCTGCCTCCGACCACACACACGAAGCCTGCCTTTCCTCCCCCAGGGCAGGCAGAATATCTCACCAGATAAGATCCCGTGGTCTGCACTGAAGACCTTGATGGCCCAGTCCATTTATGGCGGGCGTGTGGACAACGAGTTTGACCAGCGTCTGCTCAACACCTTCCTGGAACGCCTGTTCACAACCAGGAGTTTCGACAGTGAGTTTAAGCTGGCCTGCAAAGTCGACGGGCACAAAGACATTCAAATGCCCGACGGCATCAGGTATGCTGCTGCCTGCTGGGATGGAGACAGTTGTGACGTCAGGGTGTGTGGCGTCACTCAGAGGTAGCCCGTAACATCATGTCCAATTACACTGGTTTTCTAGGCGAGAGGAGTTTGTGCAGTGGGTGGAGCTGCTCCCCGACACCCAGACACCCTCCTGGCTGGGCCTGCCCAACAATGCCGAGAAAGTCCTTCTTACCACGCAGGGTAGGTAGCGAGGGCCCTCACACGCGGGGTAGGGGGAATGCTGCTGTCCCACGGCCCTCCCTGCCTATGCTGGCTGTGGCTCTGTCAGCCTCGGCCTCCCCACCAGTCTCCGCCTGCTCCTTACTC
Source organism: Cheracebus regulus (assembly GCA_963574635.1). NCBI lineage: Eukaryota > Metazoa > Chordata > Mammalia > Primates > Pitheciidae > Cheracebus > Cheracebus regulus. The sequence continues at coordinate 12,506 of CAUYQU010026944.1, read as the reverse complement.
CACTCCAAGGGGATGCAGAGGGAAGAACTGGCTCTAGCGGGGAACTTTTCTGCATCGTCAGCTCAGTTCTAGAGAAAACGCTTAATATTTTTGTAAATGAGCCTAGAAATAGCATTTAGATTTTCATCTCGTATTGAAAAGCAGTTACTGGCCAGGCACAGTGGCTCACCCCTGTTATCCCAGCACTTTGGGAGGCCAAGGTGGGCAGATCACTTGAGGTCAGGAGTTCCAGACCAGCCTGGCCAACATGGAAAAACCCTGTCTCTACTGAAAATATAAAAATTAACTGGGCATGGTGGCAGACACCTGTAATCCCAGCTACTCAGGAGGCTAAGGCAGGAGAATCACTTGATCCCAGGAGGTGGAGGTTGCAGTGAACCAAGGTCACGCCATTGCACTCCAGCCTGAGCAACAGAGTGAGACACTCTCAAAAACAAACAAAAATGGCCGAGTACAGTGGCTCACGCCTATAATCCCAGCTCTTTGGGAGGCTGAGTGGGTGGATCACCTGAGGTCAGAAATTTGAGACCAGCCTGTCCAACATGGTGAAATCCCATCTCTACAGAAAATACAAAAATTAGCCAGGTGTGATGGCAGACCCCTGTAATCCCAGCTACTCTGGAGGCTGAGGCAGAGGTTGCAGTGAGCCAGGATCGCGCCATTGCACTCCAGCCTGGGCGACAGCGAGACTCCGTCTCTCAAAAAAGAAAGTCAGTTACTTTTTTCTTCAAGAGTTGAAGAGTACCTGATATTAAGTGTTATTTTAAAACCATTCATCTTCCCTAGAATATACTTTTTAGTCTTTTTTCTTTTCATTTACAAAATGTTTTTTTCAAGACTATTCAAGTGCTGTGAGCAAGGGAGCTAAGATATTCTCTAACCCTGTGACTCAGTGTGGCTCCCAGGCCCACAGCAGCAGCCTCCCCAGAACTTCTCAGAAATGCAGGTTCCCAGGCCCTGCCCAGTCGCACTCCATCACTGGGGACGGGCCTGGCAATTGGCCTTCACAAAGCCTCCAGGCACTGCACACAGGATTGATGGCAGCTGATCAAATCTCAACTTTCCATTATGGGAAAAAGTCACAAAAAGAAGACAAGGGGTTTGCTGCAGCTTACAGCTGGTTAACAGAACAGGCCGCTCCTTTCAGGCCGCCTCTCCAGTCCTGTAGGCAGAACACGCAGTTATACGGCTTGCCTTTCAGCCGAGGCCACCCTGCAGGGCACCTGTGCCTCCTGCAGAGCAGCCTTCTCCCACGTTGGTCATGCTTGTAGACCAGCTTCGGGGCCGCAAACTCAGCTGCCTGTTCAAAATGAAAACAGGACGGTTGGCAGCTGAGTCACAGGATCTAGCGAGGAAGCCCAGGATAATTGGAGCCCTGGGCACCAAGCACGTTTCCAAGGGTAGGGTAGGAGCATTCGCTCTGCAGAGGCTTGTGCTTAGTACTGGGGGTCACGTGCTGGAGCCCCAGTGTGGCCCTGCACAACTGGGTCCCTGTGAAGGACCCCTCAGGCCTATCGTGACTGCTCTTTGAGCCCCATGCTGTGCCAGCACTGTGCTGGGGACAGCACACCCGTCACCTCACCCAGTCCTACTTGGAGCATAGCAGCAAGGCCCAGGCCCTGCCTGCCTACGGTGCAGCCTCCCAGAGGCAGCGCTCCTGGGAGCCTGACGCTCAGCATTCTGTGTCAGAGGCAGGAAAACGGAGCTCCCCTAACCCAGAGATCCAGCTGCCCCGCGTCATCACCAGTCACATCCCAAAGGACAAAAAAGCCAGGGGGCCCGGGCGGGTCTGGAGGGAAAGCCAGATGGGGCTGGAACACACTGGAGGTACCACGAGGCTCAGGGTAGTCCCAGCCACATGGTGGCAGTCACAAGCCAAGGGACACCGTGGCGACCAGTTCTCTGAGTTAAGAGGGCAGGTGGCATCCCCTCCTGGAGCCCCTTGAGCATGCAGTCATTCGGGCTGCGGCTTGACCCAGGTCTTGCTGTGAACCCAGGGTTTTGAAGAGCCTCCCTTGAGTCTTTGGCCTCAGGCTGCTGGTTCAGTTGTTTTGTTTTGCTTTGAGACTGAGTCTTGCTCTGTCACTCAGACTGGAGTGCAGTGGTGCAATCACAGCTCACCGCAGCCTCAGCTTCCTGGGCTCAAGCAATCCTCCCACCTCAGCCTCCCAAGTAGCTGGGACCACAGGTGCCACCACATCTGGCTTTCTCATTTTTTGTAGAGATGAGGTCTGTGTTGCCCAGGTCAGTCTTGAACCCCTGAGCTCAAGAGATGCTCTGGCTTCAGCCTCCCACAGTGCTGGGACTGTGGGCGTCAGCCACTTTGTCTTGCTGGGTCAGTTTTAACAATCATGTACTTGACCTGGTAAAAATTTTTCTGCTGTATTTGTCTCCTGGCCAGGCCCTTTTCTCTGCTTTGAAAGCATATACAGCCGGATGCGGTGGCTCACGCCTGTAATCCTAGCACTTTGGGAGGCTGAGGCGGGTGGATCACCTGAAGTCAGGAGTTCGAGAACAGCCTGACCAACATGGTGAAACCCCATCTCTTTAAAAAAAAAAAAAAACAAGCATACACAGCTGGGCCCCTTTCAGATTGCTGCAGCTCCCGATACAGACTCACCTGTGCCTTTACAGTCAAGACCATTTTCCTGATTTCTTGCCTGTCCTCTCCCTCCCGCCTGCTGCGGCCCAGGTGTGGACATGATCAGCAAGATGCTCAAGATGCAGATGCTGGAGGACGAGGACGACCTGGCCTACGCCGAGACCGAGAAGAAGACGCGGACAGACTCCACGTCCGACGGGCGGCCTGCCTGGATGCGGACGCTGCACACCACCGCGTCCAACTGGCTGCACCTCATCCCCCAGACGCTCAGCCACCTCAAGCGCACCGTGGAGAACATCAAGGTAGCTGGGAGGGCGGCGAGCTGGCCAGGTCTCAGGGTCCCGGGTGCTGGAGATGGTCGTGGACTGTCCTTTTGTGGACCACTGGTTCCATCATGCTGGACGGAACACGCTCCCGCCCACTGTCGCCTCAGAGTGGGTGTCCAGGCATTGGGCAAGATGAGTTGACCCTTTTGAAATGGACTGAAAACACTCCAGGGATTGTCTGCCTTTCTTCCATGAGATGGGCAGACAGCATCCAGAGGGAGCAGCCGCAGCCCTTGCTCCCTCGAGAGCCCTGAGAGCCGCAGCCTCACATGAGCTCAGGCTCCGCCAGCTGTCCGTGACCCTGGACAGGTCAGGAGCTCTGGGGCTCTCCCGGAGGCTGCGTTACTTCTGCTGCATCTTTCTGCCTGAGAAACGGCATCTTCTCTTCTCTTCGAACGATTTTAGGATCCTTTGTTCAGGTTCTTTGAGAGAGAAGTGAAGATGGGCGCGAAGCTGCTTCAGGACGTTCGCCAGGACCTCGCGGACGTCGTCCAGGTGTGCGAAGGAAAGAAGAAGCAGACCAACTACCTGCGCACGCTGATCAACGAGCTGGTGAAAGGTGCGTGAGACACCAGCCAGCGGGCATCTGAAGCCCGGCGCCTTAGCCGCCAGGTCTTCCCCTGGGGCCACGACCCAGCCCAGCCACACGGCACCTCGCGCTGACAGCCAGGCCTTCAGGAGTTTCCCTCTGAGAGCAGCTCCGTGTTCTTTTCCCTCCAGGTGGGCGGGGTGGGGGAGCTTAGACATGCCCAAGAATTTGTCTTCTTGCTGGTCCACTGAATGTTGGCCAAAATCTTTATGCAAATTTAAGTTTTTTAGGGTCTTGCAAGACAGTAAATGGGGAATATGGTGGCCCAGGCCAGTGAGGGATAGTGGTAGGTTGTGGCCTGTGAAGAATGAGTGTCCCCCAGGACAGTGGAAAAGCAGGGGCACCTGGGCCTGGGGGCTTGTCCAAAGTTGTGAGGAACCCCAGCATCCTCCTGTCTGCCCCAAGAACCCTAATCAGGAACACTGAGCTGCTTGTTTGACATGAGTTTTTAGCTGCAGTTTTACTTGGATGTGATTATAGTCCTCCAGACAGACACACCCAGACTAATTTGACTCTAGAAATTGCACGGTTCTGAGACATGCTCTGGACCAACCTGTGCTAGAGCAGATGCAGCGGTGAGGGCGGCACCAGGGGCATAAAGCACAGCCTGGAAAGGCAGTAGGTGGAGGCGCTAGCTGCCTGTGTGGGCGGCCAGGACATAGGCGCACTGGCAGATTTGTCCTATCTGTGCTGGGGGAGCTGTGAGAGCTGACCCCGTCCCGGCTGTGTGCCTTGGCTGCAGGAATCCTGCCTCGGAGCTGGTCCCATTACACGGTGCCTGCCGGCATGACTGTCATCCAGTGGGTGTCCGACTTCAGCGAGAGGATCAAACAACTGCAGAACATCTCACTGGCGGCTGCATCTGGTGGCGCCAAGGAACTAAAGGTGAAGGCGCTCCTGATGAGTCTGGGGTGGGCAGCGGCTCTCCTGGGGACAAACAAGGCCCAGGTCTGACCTGAGCTCCTTTCTCGGGGCTGCCGCTTCCCACAGAACATCCACGTGTGCCTGGGTGGCCTGTTCGTGCCTGAGGCGTACATCACTGCCACCAGGCAGTACGTGGCCCAGGCCAACAGCTGGTCCCTGGAGGAGCTCTGCCTGGAAGTCAATGTCACCACCTCACAAAGTGCCACCCTCGACGCCTGCAGCTTTGGGGTCACAGGTGAGTGGAGTCGCTCAGAAAATACTGGCTCATCTCTGCAGGTGACCTTCCCTGCACCTGGCCTCCAGCTTGGCCAGCCTACCTGCAGGTGACCAGCTGTTGGCGGGGTGGAGCCATCGTGTTTTGTCAGCCTGTGACCAGGGTTGGCATAGCTGTCGTGTTCACCTCAGGCTGGGTTTTGGCTTCCGCCTCACAGGTCTGAAACTTCAAGGGGCCACGTGCAACAACAACAAGCTGTCACTGTCCAACGCCATCTCCACCGCCCTGCCCCTGACGCAGCTGCGCTGGGTGAAGCAGACCAACGCTGAGAAGAAGGCCAGCGTGGTGAGTACGCGCGGCCTTTCCTGCGCGCTCTGCAGGGCCCCTGTAACCACAGGCAGAGTGTCTCCTCGTCTATGCCTAGGTTCTGCTTGGACCTGGGAATGGAGTTTGTAGAGGAAAACCACTTCACACCTGTCCAGGCCTCTCTCCTGCCAGGGGCCCATCAGCTGTCCCCGGCAGTCTTCCAGTTTTCTTTCTTATCTTTCCCTCCAGCCACCAGTAAACCCCTCTGCTTCTGCAGGTGACCCTACCTGTCTACCTGAACTTCACCCGTGCAGACCTTATCTTCACCGTTGACTTTGAAATTGCTACAAAGGAAGATCCTCGCAGCTTCTACGAGCGGGGTGTTGCAGTCTTGTGCACAGAGTAGGACTAAACTTTTCTAGCTCCCCTTTCTGTAATAGAGCTGCTATTTAACACGTGTTCATTATTAAAATGTTTGGAAGGTCTGAGCTTGTGAAAAGAAAGTGGTTGGTTTGAGGCTGGAGGAAGCTGAATGGAATCTGACGGTTGGGAGTGGTGGGAGTTGGAAGGGTACAAGGAGGTGTTTGGGAGGGCCAGTGGCTCCTTTGAGGAAATAAAACACTAAGCATGAGCCGGCTCCGCCTCTTGTCTCAGCTTTCGTCTCAGGACGCGGAGCCTTGCGTTCCCGTGCAGCCCAGGGAGGGCAGCTACACCCCCACCTTCCCCGCCGTCATCATGAGCAGCCACAGCATGCAGGAATTAAGACCCTGGGCCCCCGTCACAGACAGAGACGCAGGCAGATGTGGCTCCAGAAGCGCAGGGCCAGGCACAGTGGTTCACGCCTGTAATCCCCGCACCTAGGGAGTCTGGGAGTTAAAGACCAGCCTGGGCAACACAGACCCTGTCTCCACAAGAAATTAACCAGGTGTGGCGGCACGTGCCTGTAGTCCCAGCGACTTGAGGGCTGAGGTGGGAGGATAGTCCGAGCCCAAGAAGTTGAGGCTGCAGTGAGCTGTGATCGTACCACTACACTCCAGCCTGGGCGACAGAGCAAGACTGTCTTAAAAATAAATAAAAAAAGGCTTGGTTGGTCAGTGGGGAGTCGGCACAAAAAAAAAAAAGAAAAAGCCAAGTGCTCTAGCTCATGCCTGTGATCCCAGCACTTTGGGAGGCCGAGGCAGGCAGATCACAAGATCAGGAGTTCAAGACCAGCCTGGCCAACATGGTGAAACCCCATCTCAACCTCCCAAGTAGCTGAGATTACAAGTGTGCGCTATCATGCCCCGCTAATTTTGTATTTTTAGTAGAGGCAGGGTTTCTCCATATTGGCCAGGCTAGTCTCAAACTCCTGACCTCAAACTCCACCAGCCTCCATCTCCCAAAGTGCTGGGATGCCAGGCGTGAGCCACTGCGCCCGCCGACCCTTGGCATTTCTACAGATTGATGCTGCAGGCTGTCGCCTGTGAAGAGCTGCAGCTGTGCCCCTGTAGCAGCCAGGAGTCTGCAAAAGATCCCACCATTCAAGTGTGTTCTTGCCCGAGCCTTAGGTAGCCACGCGCTTTACAGGTGAGGGTCCCGAGGCACAGAGGCTAAAGTGGCAGAAGAGGGACTCCGGAGCACAAAGGAGAAGGGCTGCCATCCTGTTACCCCCAGAGGCCCTGGGCAAGCTCCTGAGGGAGCTGACTGCAGCCCAGAGGTCAGTGAGCAGCAGCCTCCCTGGCCACCAGACACCACTAAGGTTCACATGGGGGAGGGGACAAGTCACCCAGGTCCAGGACTGAGCCTTCCCCAAGGTCGAAGTCTTCCCTGTGCACCCCACCAGGGGCACCAGATGCTCTTCCTCACTGCCTCCCAACTTACATGTCCCACACAATGGTACTTGGGACCCAGATCGTGCAGCTCTCCCGTGGCAGGGTCCAGGGTGCAGGGCACCCACCTGCACAACAGGACCTCTGCCTCTGGAGCTTCCACCAGCCTGCACCGTCCTCACTCAACAGAGCTAGCAATAGCGTCTTGGCAGAGAGGGCCTGCAGGGCTCCCACCACAAGCGAGGGGTCTTCGGAACACCTGCCAAGGGGCCCGTTCCGCCACCACCCCACCTCTGCAAGGATGACAAACGGCTGCCTGCAGTGACATCGTTTTGACACTCAGGAGCAGTGTGGGCCTGGGACTGGCCAAGGGCGCCAGACTTGGAGAGGAGGACATGGAGCACCCAACATGCGAGGGGCTCTTGTCTGCTAGGAGGTACTTTAAAGCTTAGTGAATGAACCCACAGTGATGGGACAGAGCAGAGGCGCCACCACCCACTAATCTCAGGCATGGCTGCGCCCAGGCGAGCAGCTCAGAGGATCCTCGTAAGTAGCATCGATGAGGAACAGAAATAAAAGCAGAGGCTTGACCGGCGGTGGCTCACACCTGGAGTCCCAGCACTTTGGGAAGCTGAGTCAGGTGGATCATCTGAGGTCGGGGGTTCAAGACCAGCCTGGCCAACATGAGGAAACCCTGTCTCTACTAAGAATACAAAAATTAGCCTGGCATGGTGGCAGGCACCTGTAATCACAGCTACTTGGGAGGCTGAAGTGGAAGAATCGTTTGAACCTGGGAGGCGGAGGTTGTAGCAAGCCAAGATCGCACCACTGCACTCCAGCCTGGACTACGGAGTGAGATTCTGTCTCAAAAAAAAAAAAAAAACCAGGGAGGAACTTAGCACGCCGAGGAGCAGAACCCATGGGCATTCACGTGGCAATGAAACAAAAGCCTGTTGCGCTCACACGCCAGCCCTTCTGTGGCCTTGCCTGCATCTTCAGCATCAGCTCAGCTACTGTCTAAAAAAAATAAATAGGCTGGGCACAGTGGCTCACGCCTGTAATCCCAGCACTTTGGGAGGCCAAGGTAAGCGGATCACCTGAGGTCAGGAGTTCCAGACTAGCCTGGCCAACAGGTGAAACCCTGTCTCTACTAAAAATGCAAAAATTAGCTGGGCTTGGTGGCTCATGCCTATAATCCCACCTACTCGGGTGGCTGAGGCAAGAGAATCGCTTGAACCCGGGAGGCAGAGGCTGCAGTGAGCCAAGATCACACCACTACACTCCAGCCTAGGGGACAGAGTGAGACTCCATCTCAAAAAATAATAAATGTGGCTGGACGCGGTGGCTCACGCTTGTGATCACGAGGTCAGGAGTTCACGACCAGCCTGGCCAACATGATAAAACCCTGTCTCTACTAAAAACTACAAAAATTAGCTGGGCGTGGTGGCGTGCGCCTATAGCCCCAGCTACTTGGGAGGCTGAGGCAGGAGAATTGCTTGAACCCGGGAGGCGGAGGTTGCAGTGAGCCAAGATCGCGCCACTGCACTCCAGCCTGGCTCCTGGCAACAGAGCAAGACTCTGTCTCAGAAAATAATAATAAATGAATAAAGAGTAGATACAAAGGTCATAGCAAAGATTCAAGTAAGCTGGAGAACAACAGACCCCCGAGGTCAAGATTCCAAAAAAGATCCCTAATTTGAAGGATACATAAATAGTAAATGTAAAGAAATTCTCTGGGATTCAAGGAAGGTTGGGTCCGTGAGGGCCACGGGGCCTTCCCTGAATTGGAAACCCATTTCCAAGCTAGGCGGTGGGCATCTGATGATCACTTAAGACATACAAAAAGAGTCACATGTTGCATCAAAAACATTTTATGAAACAGGGTCTTGCTCTGTCGCCCAAGCACAAGTGCCCTGGTACAGTCACAGCTCACTGCAGCATCAACCTCCCAGGCTCAAGTGATCCTCCGGCCTCAGCCTCCCAAGTAGCTGGGACTATAGGCACACCACCATGCCCAGCTCATGTTTGTGTTATTTTTGTCATTTGAAACAGTCTTGCTCTGTCACCCAGGCTGGAGTGCAATGGCGCGATCTCCGCTCACTGCAACCTTCACCTGTGGGTTCAAGTGATTCTCCTGCCTCAGCCTCTCAAGTTGCTGGGACTACAGGCGTGTGCCACTATGCCCAGCTAATTAGTGTATTTTTAGTAGAGACGGGGTTTCACCATGTTGGCCAGCCCAGTCTCAAACTCCTGGCCTCAAGTAATCGGCCCACCTCAGCCTCCCAAAGTACTGGAATTACAGACATGATCCACTGCACCTGGCCAAATGTTTGTATTTTTTTTGTAGAGATAGGATCTCGCTATTTTGTCCAGGCTGGTCTCAAACTCAGCATTAAGGGCTCCTCCCAACTCAGCCTCCCAAAGTGCTGGGATTATAGGCGTGAGCCACTGAGTCCAGCCCCTAAAAACATTTTTTTTCCATTTAGAGACAGGGTCTCTGTTGCTCAGGCTGGAGTGCAGTGGCATGGTCTTGGCTCACTGCAGCCTCAACCTCCTGGGCTCAAGGGATCCTCCCACCTCAGCCTTCTGAGCAGCGAGGACCACAGACACGCACCACCACATCCGGCTAGTTTTTGTGTTTTTTGTAGAGAGGAGGTTTCACCATGCTGCCCGGGCTGGTCTCAAACTCCTGAGCTGAAGTGATCCTTCCACTGTGGCCTCCCAAAGTGCTGGGATTACAGGCGTGAGCCATCGTGCCCAGCCTGCAGGGTGTTTTGGATGACGACTAACCACCCTCCTCACTCCAATTCCAGAATTCCCTCTTCCCCTTCCTTTTTCCACCTTCCTGTGTCTGTTTTTGGTTGTTTGTTGTTGCTGTTGTTTTTAATTTGAGCAGGTGTGTGGCTCACACCTGTAATCCCAGCACTTTTGGAGGCTGAGGTGGGCAGATTGCTTCAACCCAGGGTTAAGGCCATAGTGAGCTATGATTGTGCCACTGCACTCCAGCCTGGGCAACAGAGCAAGATCCTGTCTCAGGAAAAAAAAAATTGAGACAGTTTTGCTGTGTTGCCCAGGCTGGTCTGGAACTCCAGGGCTCAAAGGACCCGCCTGAGCCTCCTGAGTAGCTGAGGCCACAGGTGCGCCCCTGCCCCCGGCTCCCACGTTGGTGTTCTGGACTGAGTGGCTCCAGCAGCCGAGGTCTCCAGGGCAAGTCCAAATTCCCTGGGACTATTCTGAACAGTGGCTACATCCTTGCCATTTCCTGAGCTGAAGAGCAGGCCAGCTGCACTTTATGAACTTCCAGTGCTACGTGGGAACATCTTGTTGGAAAGGCTAAGAGGTCCCCCATTGAGGACCACTAAGCTATGAGGTCGATAATATTTAGTGTGCACTAAGTATGCGCTGGCCTCCAGGATCTCCACTCCTCATTGAACACGATGGCTTCAGTAAAATACACTACCACCCCACACAGTGGGAAAGGCCCCATAGCTAGTCCCGATGCAGGGACCCCTGTCCCCCAGACCTTGAGTCACTTCACTTGAAGAGTGAAAACCTCTCTGGAGCATTCATTTAGACAGCTCTTTAAACAGCTGACGCTGGTATTTATTCCAAAAAAGGTCAAAATTCAGCTGGGTGTGGTGGCTCAAGCCTGTAATCCTAGCACTTGGGGAGGCCAAGGTGGAACGATTGCTTGAGGCCAGGAGTTCAAGATCAGCCTGGGCAACATAGTGAGACCTCATCTCTACAAAAAATTTTAAAATTAGCCAGGCCTGGTGGTGTGCACCTGAAGTCCCAGCTACTCGGGAGGCTGAAGTCGGAGGATTGCTTGAGGCCTGGAGTTTGAGTTTGCACTGGGCCGTGATTGTACCACTGACTCCAGCCTGGACAATAGAACAAGATCTCATCTCTTAATAAAATAAAAAGGTTAAAATTCCATAAATGAGGCCAGGCACAGTGGCAAGCACCTGTAATCCCAGCCACTCAGGAGGCGGGAGCAGGAGAATCGTTTGAACCCGGGAGGCGGAGGTTCAGGTGAACTGAGATGCACTCCAGCCTTGGCAACAAGAGCGAAACTCCATCTCAAAAAAACCCTCAATGCTAAGAGTGGCTCCTGGCTCAGGCTGTAACATACCTCTCTCCAGATACCTTCAGCAAGCCCGTGATTCTTTTTGTGATTGACCTGGGAAGAAACAGGTTTGGATACTGCTCCTCTCTGTCAAGGCAGGCAGACAGCAGCCCCGCAGTCAAACGTGTGCCCACCACCCACACCAGCAGTTCCGGCTGCGCCAGACACTCAGAGGGTGGTGGCCCTGGCTGGGTGGGGGCAGACAAGACAGCATCTCCCAGGAGCCTGAGCAGAGCTGAGATCCCCGTGGTGGGCTTGGTTCAAGGGACTAAAAGTGCAAACCTGGGCGATGCAAAAGGAAAAATCAAACCAGGAATGTGGCCAGGAGGCAGACGGCAGCCAGACGCACTCACTGTCGCCTGAGGAAGCTGCAGGAAGGACATCCATACTAGCTATAGGGCACTTGTCCTGGACCCAAACCCAGAAGACTGTGTAAGGTACCAGATGCTCCTTCCCAACCCCCTCCACAGAGGGAGGGCCAGCCTCACTCGGGGTCCCTCGGAAGAACCCAGGTAGGGTGTCCCACATTCTAGAACCCTCTTGCTAAACCCAGGCTGCCATGGAAAACAACTGTTTTTGTTTTGTTTTGTTTTGTTTTTTGAGATAGATTCTTGCTGTGTCACCCAGGCTGGAGTGCAGTGGCATGATGTTGGCTCACTGCAACCTCCACTTCCTGGGTTCCAGCGATTCTCCTGCCTCCGCCTTCCGAGTAGCTGGGATTACAGGCATGTGCCACCATGCCTGGCTAAATTTTGTATTTTTAGAAGAGAGAACATTTCACCATATCAGTCAGCCTGGTCTTGAACTCCCAACCTCAGGTGATGCACTGGCCTCGGCCTCCCAAAGCGCTGGGATTACAGGCGTGAGCCACCAAGCCCGGCCTTGTTTTCTATTAATCAAAAGAAAGACTCTCAAAACACTGGGATTTGAACATCTCTAGGTTTTGGAAGAGAGAAAAGATCTTTACAAATGAAACAGAACTCACTTAAATTAATATTCTCAGGGAGAATCCAGGCCTAGGGCCAGGGTTCCGCCCCTTCCAACCCTCTGAACTTGCTCCCCAGTCCACGGAGAGGGAAGGGGTGATGGGCAGGAGAGCACCTTGAAGCACTGGCGCGCATTTCTCCGCCACCTCCGGAAGGCAGCACTGGCGCCGACAGCCCCGAAGAGGCCTGGGTGCAGTTGGGTGGGCCGGACCTCAGACCGGCCATGGCTCGGGCCAGGTGCAGACTTTTCACTTAACTGGAGAAGACCAAGTGCGTGGGGCGCAAAGCACGGATCAGGAGGAGCAGGGGCTGGGGAGGAGCTGGCCACAGCAGGGCTGGAGGGAAAGGTTTGTGCAAACTCAGAGCCGTGCACTGAAGGTGTGGGCTTCACTGTAACTAAGTTGACCTCAGTAAGGCCAATAAAGGGAGTTTTCAAATAAATTTTCTGGCCGGGGGTGGGTCACTCCTGTAATCCCAGCACTTCGGGAGGCCGAGGCGGGCAGATCACGAGGTCAGGAGATCGAGAGCATCCTGGCCAAACACAGTGAAACCCCATCTGTACTTGTAATAACCTGCTTTTTGTCAGCTAAACTGACTGACTGATAGCTGTTCGGGCTTCATGTTA
>CAUYQU010026943.1:10000-17630 GCA_963574635.1 Cheracebus regulus | reverse complement strand
ACAGAAGGGGAAGAAGGAGGAGAAGACAGAAGACAGCTGAACCGCTGGGGCGCCCGCAACACCCGAGCTTCCCACAATAAAGTTGCCAGAACAAGTACCTGTTGTTGTGTGCTCCTTGCCGGCCGAGGCGCGCGCGACACCCTGCCTCCAAAATAAACAAATAAATAGTACTGCCAGGGGCAGTGCCTCAACCCTAAAACCCTCTTAATCCACATTCATTCACCCAGCATGATTTATTGAACTGTTTCCATGCACTAGGCCAGTGGTTCTAGGGATATTGCAGTGAACAGAATAGATGAGGTCACTGCTTTCATACAAGTGGGGACAAAAGACCCCAAAAGCAAGTAAGCACATAAATGAACAAGCTAATGATAGGCAGTCATGGCATGGGACAGGAAGAAAGGAAATGGGTGTTTTATATACAGTACAGTAGTCACTCCTTATCCTCAAGAGATGCGTCCCAAGACCCCCAAGGATGTCTAAAACTGCAGATAGTACCGGACCCCATATATACTATGTTTTTTTCCTATACATACATACCTATGACAAAGGTTTAGTTTACAAATTAGGCACAGTAAGAGATTAACAACAATAATGGATAATAAAATAGAACAATGATTATATGCTATAATAAAGGTTAGCTGAATGTGGTCTCTCTCTCTCTCAAAATGGTTTATTGTATGCTACTTAACCATCTTATGATCTGTTGATCTGATCACCAAGAGGGCTACTACGTGACTATTAAATAAAAACTATCCATTGGCTAATTAACAGGAGACAGAAATCATCTAATTGGTGCCTTTTTTTTTTTTTAGATAGAATTTCACTCTGTTACCCAGGCTGGAGTGCAGTGGTACAATCTCGGTTCACTGCAACTTTCGTCTCTCGGGTTCAAGAGATTCTCCTGCCTCAGCTTCCTGAGTAGCAGGGACTACAGGCACCGACCACCATGCCCGGCTAATTTTTGTATTTTTAGTAGAGATAGGCTTTTGCTATGTTGGCCAGGATGGTCTCAAATTCCTGACCTCAGGTGATCCACCTATCTCAGCCTCCCAAAGTGCTGGGACTACAGGCGTGAGCCACCACACCTGGCCTGATCGGTGCGTTTAAATGATTGCCCACACTGCTCTGAGGAGGACAGGGTACAGGGCAAGCAGAACAGGAGCAGGGAGCCAGGTGGGGCATGATGAGGGTGATCCAGGGCAGATCACCACTGGTGATCCAGTGGCGCCTGCACTAGCCAGGTAGGGCATGACGGCGGTGGTCCAGAGCTCATGGCATTCTGCACTAGGGTGGTAGCTGTGCAGGTGGTGATGGGTAGTGATTTGGATATACTTTGAGGATGGAGTCACTACTTGCTGATGGATTGGATATCAGGACAGGAGCAGAGTCCTGGGGGTCTGGGAAGTGTTTGGGTTGAGGGCCAGGTTAATGGTCTTGTCATCTACTCAGACAGAAAAGGCTGGCAGAAAGAGGTCAGGGTATAGAAGGATAGGGTGACATTCAAGGGTTCCATTTGGCCATGTTGAAGATGCTCATAAGACATCCAGGTGAGATATTGAACAGACAACTGACATAGGCATTCTAGCTTTGTTGGAAGAAATGAACAAAAATAATAACAAAAAGGGAGAGAAGAGTTCTTCATGAGAAGAAGCGGGTAAGAGACGGAGCCCTGCTGGTTCACAAGGACAGACTTCTCTCTTCCCACAGTTTCCAGTTCAATTATGTTCCTAAAAGTATTTCTGAGCATTTGCTCTGTGTCAGGCAGGACCTTAGCAGAAACAGGAGAGGCAGCCTGGCCTCAAGCAGCTACGCTCCAGGAAGAAGTAACAGCTGCAGAACCTGGCAATGGCAGATGGTTTCGCTGTGGATAAACCCAAGAGGGAAGGGGAGACAGGGCACTGGACAGATCAACTTGGCAGTCTGAGAGGATACTTGAGGTCAACCCAAGTGATGAGCAGGACAGGGCCAAGGGGAGGAGCAAGTGCAAAGAGCTCGGGGCCTGCAAGGGCAGAAAGGAGGGCAGTGCCCACAGGGAGCATGGGCCAGGGTGACTGCAGACCTAGGCGGGGCCTCACAGGCTGCAGGGAGTGGAGGTCACACCTGCAGGATGAGTAGCTACTGGAGGGTTTCAGCAGGGGAAAGATGCTCTTGGGATCATGCTTTGGACAGATGGCTCTATCTGTAGGGTGGTGCATGGGTGGTAGCAGAGAGCGTGGCTGGGACAAAGCTGAAAGGTTGTCTCCATGATCTGGAGTGAGATGCTGGGATTTGCTCAGCCTGGTGTGCAGGTGACAAGGGGCAACGGACTGAAACGTATTTTGGAGGTCAATGGATCGGCCGTGGGGAATGTGAGATATCAAGTTGAGAGTCAACAGAAGAGCCAGTCTGGAAATCCTGGCCTCAATGAGAGAGGAGAGGGCTGTGGGAGCTGGAGTACTTCAATGTTTAGAGTCCGCAGAGACACATGGGGGAGGAAATGTGCCTGGGTCGCAGTCTAGGTGGAGCAGGGTTTCTCACCCCCGCACTGTCCACATTTGGGGCCCATTCTCTACGGTAGGGAATGTCCTGTGCACTGTAGGATGCTTAGTGGCATCCCTGGCCTCCACTCACTAGTGCCAGGAGCACCCACCCTCACCGCACAGTTAAGACCACTAAATTAGCTCCAGACTTTGCCAAATGTCCCTGAGAGAGGAAAATTACTTTCTGTGAAAACCACTTAGTTGGGGAAAATAAGCAGGCAACAACAGGCTAGCCTACCTAAGGCTTCTCAGAGTAGACTCAGAGTCCACACCCCAGGGCACAGCACAGTGTCTTCCGCCTGCTCACTGGGTGACCTTCACCAGCCATGCAACTTCTCTTTGCCTTGAGTTACTTTATCAGTAAAGTAGGGAACATAGTATCACCGCCTTCTGGATGTTATAGGGATCATTAAAGAGGTAATACAAGGAAACTCTTAGAATAATGCCCAGTACATTGCTAAGAGTCAACAAGAGTTATTTTGCAAAGTGCTATGACAGGGGATGAGCAGGGAGTGTGCGCTTGCTCCCCACCCCCCACACACATGCACAGGCAGAGTCCATAGCCCCGACCTAGCTCATGGGCTGGCTTGGTGGGAGGAAGTCTCAGCTGGGTGCTGGTGGGAGACTAGGAGTCCAGCAGGGGAAGAGTTTCAGGTAGACAGGATGACGGTGTTCTAGGAAAGCAGAAAAAGTATTTGAAAATGTCCAGAGGAGAGGTTGGCACTTTCAGGAAATGGCAATTAGCTCAGCATGAGGGAGGGCTGAAGAGTACCCTGGTGCCCCAGGGTGCAGTGGGCAGGGTGAGGGAAGCCTGAAGATCCAAGCCCAGAAAGGTAAGAACAAATGTCACGTAAGGAGTTGGGCATCTCCTGGGTTTCATGAGAAGCCACAGAGGGTGCCAGGCTGACAAATGGCATGACCAGACAGCCATGGAGATATTACTCTAGCTGGACAGCAGCTTGCAGAGCAGAGCCATCCCTGCATCCCCTTCCTGAGCCTCCGTGAGGACATCTCCCGGTGTCCCCTGTCTTGTGGGACCTCCCTCCCTTCTTTCACTGGCTCTCCTGTACTTACCCTTTGTCCTGGTCCTGCGTCTTCTACTCCTTTCTTCACACTTTCTTAAGTCCCTGGCTTTCAACACCACCATGTGCTAAAGACTCCCACAGTGAGAATCATTTATTCATTCAGCAGGTCTCTGACGGCCAATGAGGTGCCAGGCATTGCTCTTGGTGCTGGGGCTAGAACAGGGAATAAGAGTCCAAAGCCCTGCCCTCCTGGAACTCCTCTGGTGCAGGGAGACAGGTAATAAACAACACACCTAAAAATGCAAAAGTTGGCTGGGCCAGTGGCTCACATCTGTCATCCCAGCACTTTGCAAGGCTGAGATAGGAGGATCCCTTGAACCCAAGAGTTCAGGACCAGCCTGGGCCACAGACCCCATCTCTATAGAAAAAAAGAAAAATTAGCTGGGCATGGTGGTGCGCAGCTGCGGTCCCAGCTACTCGGGAGGCTGAGGCTAGAGGATCGCTTGAGCCTGGGAGGTCAAGGCTGCAGTGAGCTGTGATTGCACCACTGCACTCCAGCCTGAGTGACACAGCAAGAGCCTGTCTCAAAACAAAAAATGCAGCAGTTTCTTATTATTTATTTATTATAGATGGTGATGAATGCTATGTGAAGGTTATAGACTCCTAAGGGAGAAAAAGAGTGTTGTGGAGAGGGTGCTGCAGCTTTAAACAAGGCTGTCACAGAAAACCTCGCGGAGAAGATGGGGTCTGAGGAAAGCCTCTATGGCTGGAGTAGAGACTCCAAGGAGAGGAGGGTGGAGAGGGCCTGGCTCAGCCTCCTGTGGGCCTCCCCTTTCCCTGAGCCCTGGGAACCCACACCAGGCTTCCTGCCACCACTTCTTCACCTGTCTCTTTAGCCAGAGAGTGGGAGTCAGCCTTCCCCCAGATCCCCAGCCCCAAGGCCACCGATTTCACCTCCTAAAAAGGCACTTGGATTCATTCCTCACTCCCTCTCTTCAAACCACCACTCTCTCTCCTGGCTTATCAAGCCTCTTCAGCCCCGCCCCACCCCCCACCCCCAGTTCCCATACCCTCAAGCCAGTGTGATCTGTAATATACTTATCATTCAGGTTCTGCCTTGCTTAAAACCCTTACAAGGCTGGGCACACTGGCTGATGCCTGTAATTCCAGCAGTTTGGGAGGCCAAGGTGGGTGGATCACTTGAGGTCACGAGTTCAAGACCAGCCTGGCCAATGTGGTAAAACCCCGTCTCTACTAAAAATACAAAAATTAGCTGGGAATGGTGGTGGGCACCTGTAATCCCCGCTACTCTGGAGGCTGAGGCACAAGAATCACTTGATCCCGGGAGGTGGAGGGTGTAGTGAAATGAGATCACGCCACTGCACTCCAGCCTGCAGCTTAAGCAACAGGGCAAACCTCTTCTCAAAAAGAAAACAAAAAACAAACACTTACCAGGATTTTTATGGTAACTGGACTCTAAACCCCTTCCTGTGGCCTTCAAGTCTTCCTTGCCCACCCGCTGACTAAGGCCCATCACTTCCACGCTCCCACCTTCCCTCCCTCCCTCATTCTGCTTCAGAGGGAATATTTTATTTTATAAATATATAAAATAATTTTAATTTTTTTTGGCTTTACTAAAAAAATATTAAAATTAGCTAGGCATGGTGGCAGGAGCCTGTAGTCCCAACTACTCGGGAGGCTGAGGTGGGGGGATCACTTGAGCCCAGGAGGTAGAGGCCGCAATGATCCATGATTGTGCCACTGTGCTCCAGTCTGAGCATTAGTGAGACCCTGTCTTAAAAAAAAAAAAAAGAACAGGTTTGTCCACAATTTAAAAAACACCCCCCAGGCCAGCCCACAGAGCTGGAGCAAATATTTCAACCAGTTGGGCCAGGGACAGCCTCAGGCCACAGTATAGGTGTCCACTCCCATGGGAGGGGAGAATCCTAGCTTTGGCTTAGCAGGGAAGCCTGAGGGGCCAATGCTCAACTTTGTTGGCCATGGGAGGTGGGGTGTCAGGGAGAACTCTGATAGGAAAGTCAGTGATATTGACAGGAGGGGCAGACAGCTGGGTGGACAGGGCTGGAGACTGCTCTGTCTGTGAGATCAGAGGAGCCTTCAGCTTCATCTCTCCAGAAGAGGGACCCTCTTACAGAAGCTGGGGGTTGGAATTGACCTGCAATCAGAGTTACGAAACCATCACTCATTCATTCACAGAGCATTTGTTCCGAGTGTTCTGTTAGGCAGCTATTCCCCAAGATGCTGGCGAGTCAGATCTGAATAAGATACTGGGAGGGAGACTTTAGGAGACTCCCAGGCTGGAGCAGACAGACAGGTCAAAAGACCTGTGTGATGGCCATAGGACAAGGCGTTCACACCTGGGCCACATGGCCACTGAACCCAACAGAAGCTGGACAAAGAGGATCCGGGGGAAACTTCATGCTAAAAGGAGAGACGAGAGGAAAGAAGACAGAGGAGAGGCTTACAGGGATACAGATACTTTCCAGCATTGCTTTTCTCAGGAGATCTAAAAGGGATCTGTGCACTTTGTTCATTCCATCCACAAGTACTTACTAAACACATAGCATATTCCAAGAACCATGCTAGGCACCAGACAGGATGGTTCTTGGTTCACAGAAAGGCAGAAGCTCTCACCTGGCCTCCCAGTGCAGATATTACCCAGTATCTCCTGAGTCTTCCCCTCTGAAGCCAGTCCTGTCTGAAAAGCTATGGAGCATTTATTTATTTATTTATATGACAAAGTCTCACTCTGTCATCCAGGCTGGAGTACACTGATGAAATCTCGGTTCACTGCAACCTCCACCTCCTGGGTTCAAACAGTTCTCCTGCCTCAGCCTCCTGAGTCATCATGCCTGGCTATTTTGTGTGGGTGTGTGTATTTTTAGTAGAGATGGAGTTTCATCATGTTGACCAGGCTGGTTTCGTACTCCTGACCTCAAGTGATCCACCTCTCAAAGTTCTAGGGTTACGGACATGAGCCACCACGCCTGGCAGCTATGGAGCATTTAAATAACACAGAGAAAATCGCATTACTGTTATCAAGAAGTTTGTAAGCCACAGAGCTTAAGAAACTTCAGAAAATAAAAGTGGCATGTTAATGCCTTGGGGAGACCACTGTGGCCCCCAAGGTCACTGTTTATCTGTGATTGCTCTTACAGAACCATTCTCAAGAAATGTGAGTCAACACTTGTTTGTGCTGGCCATGATTCTGAGTTACAAGTGACAGAAGATCAATATAGACTTAAGCATAAAAATGAATTCAGCAACTTCAGGCATAGCTGTATCCAGCTGCTCCAATGACGATGTCAGACACTGATCTCTCTTAGCTTCTTTTTCTCTGAGTTGTTTCACTGTCAGACTCAGGATGCGGTAAACAGAGTCTTGCTCTGAACCCTGGGGGTACAGTGAACAAGACAAAAAAAAATGTATGGTCCTCATGGAGCCTGGAATTGGTCAGGTTCTTACAACTGGTAGCTCTCTGGGGGTTACCACCAGTCTTTCTGGGGTTACTTCTTACTAGCTTAACAACTCTAACATGGGGAAAAATTAGCCTCAGCAAAAATGCACGTTATTGGTTGAGCTTTGTTACATGTTATCCCCAACCTGAACAAAGTGGCAGAGAGGAGCAGCCCTCTCATTGCCCCGGACCCCAGGTCACCAACCCCTCCAGGACCCAGGACACCGAGAGTGGGGCAGGTGGCGTCCTCAAATGAAAATTTATGTGATATGATCAGATATCACTTTAAAAAGGGAAAATAACCGAAACAGTGTCTGGAGTAAACCTAGATTGGAAGAAGGCAAAGTTGTAAGGTCAACACGAAGCCTAGGAGAAGGTAACAGTCCCAGGGAAGCAGGGACGGAGGCCACGGGGCAGAAGGTCAGGGACTTGAGTGCAAGTTTCCCAAAGGAAACCAGAGCTTTCATGCCACTCCGTATGGGAGATCCTGTAGCAGACACTGGAACTGCAACAAAAGCATGAGTGGGAAGTCAGGCAAATTCAGGTTAATAATAGTTTGGGGCCAGGCGCCGTGGCTCATGCCCATAATCCCAGCACTTTGGGAC
>CAUYQU010026943.1:0-5000 GCA_963574635.1 Cheracebus regulus | reverse complement strand
GGTTGGCTTGAAAAGGCTGAGCTGGGAGAGCAGGGGCGGCTCGACTGGCAAAACCCAAATGTGGACACGCATGGGTCACTGGCTAGGGGTGTTGATTGTGGAGAGCCATCCAGTCACGAAATCCATCTCGACAGTGTATGCTGATCAATCATGACCTTGTAGCGGCAACATTTATCAGCCTGGAAGCCGTGAACTTTGGTTTGCTCATTTTACTTGAACCTGATGCTACCCTCGGGGACCAATGCCCACATTCACTGGAGGGTTGATGCAGAGGACACCCCAAAAGGGAAATAGGACACTGAGTTTCCTTTACTAAAGGGGATTATAGCCACTACGTCTGTTTAACTCTTTCCTCCTCTGGCCCTGGAACCCATCCAGAGGGGGTGGGTGTGGGTATGGGGGCTGTACTTGGCCCTAAGCTAAACCTGGCACTTTGATAACTTACACAATCAGCAAAGTTATGGCAGTTCCAGCTAGAACAGGCTGGAACATCTCTCCATGCTGGGATCAGAGGGAAAAGTTCACTTTGGCTAATTTCAACGTTTCCACCATTAAATCTGCACCTGCAATGTCAGGGGTCACCAAATAATAAAATGTGGCATCTTTGAAACTGCTCAGTCACGTGAAAAGGGCTGTAATTGAGTAGATTCATTCTCTGAAGCCCCATCAGAGACACACAGCTCAGGACTGGGGGAGGGGGAGAGGTTCAGGACACGGAGGCAGGGCCAGGAGCAAGCCAGGCTCTGGGAGGGACCCAGGGAGCAATGGCAGCTTCTGATGTGGTCCCTTGCTTTTGAAATCTGAGACTAAAAATAAATAAAGATCCCACACATTCACTCCATACACACCCACATACCCACCCTGGCCTCTAGCCTTTGTGAGCAGTTTGACCTGATAAATGCGCTTGGCTGGCATCAAATAGTTCGGCTTTGACCGATCCCATTTAAATATGTGAATTAGTCATGAAGCAGGACACAGCTTGGTGAGCTTACTAAATTGCTGGACTCTATTGAAGGAGAAGGGAGGAGAAAAAGGGAAAGCCATTCAGCGTTCTCAGTTAGGTGGAGAGGTAAGGGCATCCCAGCCTCAGGCTACCTCTCCTCACTCCCTCCCCAAGCCTGGTCTCAAGTGCAGCAGGAAAAGCCTCCCTGGGCCATGAGGCAAAGGTCACCTGGTACCATTTGGGATTGCCATTGCCAGCCTCATGGAATACAGCACTTGTGGGGCTCTGGCCTTCCATGGCACAGATTCTCCAAGCTATCTTAGGAAGTGGCTGAGTTTCCAGGAGGCAGAGGCCCACTGGTGCTGAGATCAATGGATGCCCTGTGCCTGGGCTGGTGGGGACTCCAGGTTGATGCCACCATGGGAAAGGCTAACCCGGAGCTTCTGTAGGGATAGTTCTTAACCCCAATGCCCACCACACCCTGCCCAGGAGAGAAAGGAGGAGGAAGAGAGATTGGTGAGCTCCTGGGTAACTCACTCCTCTCTAAGCACAGTCCCCTTTGCCTAGAGAATGAGACTCACAGGAAGAGTGGAAGAAGGCACAGCAGCAGGGTCACCATGGCAGTGGCCCTCAGTGCCAGCCCAGTCTTAGCAGGAGGAAAAACCCATCCCCAGTGTCACCAGTTCCTTAGAAATGCCCCCGCCATGCACACATAACCCAGGTCCCACCGTCACCCGCCCGATGCCCTGTTGCAAAGAAAACTTGCCTCTGGGCTTCAGCTGCTTTGTGGGATTGGGGTTGGGTGGCAGCTGACTCCAGATTGGAAAACTGTCACACGCCTGCTGTTTGAAACCTCCCCTTTTTAGTTCAAGGCATTCTGCACACCCTTCTACCATGAATAGATGCTCAAATCAGTACTTCCTACTGCAGGTTTTGATCCGGCCAGCCCCAGCCACTCACTTCATTAGGAAAGAGTGACTCAAGAGCAGAGCAGGAGGGGCGCGCCCACTTGCTTGCTTTGCAGCATCCGAGCAGTGAGCCAGGAACACAGGATGAAATAAAGTGTCCATCTCTGTCTCCTTGAGGGGAAGCTTTAAGACAGAGGGCCAGGCAGGGGTGGTGGGGCCGAGACTACAGTCCCCAGAGCTCAGGAAAGCCCAGCTCTGGACTCCACGGGCGGCACGAGGGGGTTCCTTCTCTGCAGGAGTTGGCAGTTACACCCTGGGTGTGCAGGCTCCCAGCATCTCCTCGGGGAACTCAGGAAACTCACCAAGGCATTTGCTGAATTGGAGTCCGGCTTTGAAACTGTGAAGTAGCAGCGCCCCCTGCCTGTGCGTGGCTGCCATAGCGTTGAAGCCTTCCCAAGCGCGGTGGCCCCCCCCCCCCCCCCCCCCCAAGGAGCTCCGGAGGCTTCCCCAAGGCCCGCAGAACCTCACACAGACGTCCAGGAGCAGCTCTGCTCCCATGGGGACCTGGAACTTATTTGGAACTCAGCAGTCCCTGCTCTTTCTTCCTTTCCCGCTCCCCCACCTACCTAAAATGAAGACCCAGGAGCCAGCAAAGGACAAAGGCTCTCCCCAGAGCTTCTTGCCACACAGGGGTGCTGACAGGTGGGCTGCGGGTTGGCCTGAGCCTCTGCCCCCCTTATCCCCAGCTGATTTCTGTTTGTGGCCGTCCTCAGCTGACTGAATGCTGTCATGGTGGCATGGCGATTATTATAAGCATCTCAGTTATATGAATTGCAGTCTTCTCACTATATTGAGATCATCAATTACTACTCAAAGGTGAGAGCAAGCTGCCACGACCCATATGCATCCGGTGTTTACTCTCAGCTCATGGCTCTGGTAGTGCTGTACTGATGCTGGAGTGTGAGAGAGCGTCACTTGATTACGATTGCCGAAGGCCGCAAGGACTCTGGCCCAATTCCTGACTTGTCTTGGATGTTTCCCTCCTCCGTCCTCCACCCACTATGCCATTCCTAGGTCCCATTTTCACTTCAGTTCTTCTACCACAGTCACATGCATGTTTTCCTTAATCTTTACATTTTAAAATAAAATTAAAAGGCAAAGTCATCACATGATCACACTTCTCAATTTTCTTTCTTTTATATCAAAACAATGTTACTCAAAAGATGTCCTGATCAAGTGCTAGGACTACACCATTTGGCATCAAATGTGCCTCTCTAGAGAGCAACGTTTCTGTGTACAAGGGTCAACAGTCCACTTACGACCGAGCTTCTGATTCAGGCAGGCCCCCGCAGGCTAATTTCACCTACATGATTTTATATGCAAGTTAGAGCTACTCCCTGAAACTGCTCCTCCCTGAGTTCTCCCTGTCAGGGCTGGAGATGGAGAAGTCATTCACAGCACCTCTCTTTTGGTTTGCCCCACAGCCAACGTGCCAGCCTGTCCTCTGCTCTGCCTTCAAAGCATGCTCTCTGGCTGGCGGCTTCTTGCCACTTGGACTGCTACCAGCAGGAACCAATTTCCCATCCATCTTCAGCCCCAAGGCTCCTGCCCTCACCCGGCCTCCCTCCCATCACAGCCGCCAGAGGGATCCTTGCAAACCCCACCTCCGATCATGTCAATTACTAACAATAAATTCAGGGGCTCTCCACTGCGCTCTAGGGTTTGACTCAAGATTCTTAGCTTGGCCCTCCAGCTTCGCCTAATCTGTGCCCTGCCTGATTCTCCAGCCTCCTGTGGGGTTTCTGCTCTCCCCACTCCTGATGAGCCAGCCACACTCCTCTCCTGGAATTTATGCCGCCTTCCCATTGCAGAGTCGTTGTTCGGCGTTTTCCACCCGGTGCATTCTTAGTTATCCTGCACGCTCAGTTTTAACGTTCTTCCTCTGGGCTCACAACCTAAATGATTCTTTCTCATTGCAACAAGTTCTTTGCATCAACACGCAACCATTTGTGTGTGTATTGTGTAGGATCCCTCTAGGGGTGATGCATTTTGGTACAGGAAGGAAAACATCCTTTTGTAACCAATGTATCCCCAGCACCAGGCCCCAGGGGTAGCTGGAGTAGTTTTGAGTTGATATGGATGTATGAGTGAAGAAATGAATGGGCTGTATAAGGTTGACAGCATTTGCTCATAAAGGTGTAGTGACTTGCCTGCTGCGACACCCCCAGCAAGTGGACATGCAGTTCCTAGGTGAACTGCACCATCTGGAAGATTCCCTAGGAGAAGAAATGGGGAGATGGGTGAGAAAATTCTAGAACAGTTGGTTCCGAGACAGGGTTCCCTAGAGTGGGGCTGTACATTTATGTGAGAAGCATAATCAGTGTTCACACTTGTTAGAAAAAAAAGTCTCTCTTGATTTTATAAAGTAGAATGTTGAAAGAAAGATTCTCCCTATGATGCTTCCATCCCCCCACCCCCACAATAATGGGAAATACGAAGCGTCATCTCTGAAGGAAGATTTTTGAGTTCACCTCAAGGAGGCAGGTTTAAAAGGCGACTGGGCAATTATAAGACGCCGTTCAGCCTCTTCTCTGAGCAGAGCGAAACGCTGCTGGCCGCGGGAAGGTGGTTCTCGGTGACCCCCGCAGCCCGCCCGCCCCACTGGACTCGGGAGAAGCCGGCGCGCGGGGCGAGGAGCCTGGGGCCGACTAACAGCAGAGGGCGCCAGAGAGCAACCGCGCCCGCTGGGTGCGACCTCCGCGCCCGGGTGAAGTCCGCGGGCCCCGGACGGCTCCAGCCAGACCCTGACCCTCTCAGACTGGGGCGGCTCTCCCTGCCCGCCTCTGCTCTGCTGTGACTTCGCTGTGCTTCTGTGGGAGAAAACGCTATAAATGACTCCATGTCTATCTGTAAAAGTAAATGCCCGCTACTATGACTATCAGGTGTGCAGGTGACAGGCGATCTTCAGAAAGAAGCCAAGAGTCTGGGTGGGTAAGGGCGGGAGGGAGGTGTGGTTCGTTGTTTTTTGTTTTTCTGCTTGGCTTGTGGAGTGCGCTCAGTGTGTGGTGCTTTTTGTTTGGCTTTTTTTTTTTTTTTTTTTTTTTTTGTGTTATGTTAAAATTTTTTTTTATGGGAAAACAAACTTTTTA
>CAUYQU010026942.1:0-57785 GCA_963574635.1 Cheracebus regulus | reverse complement strand
TGTGGGTAACCCGACCTTTCTCTCTGGCTGCCCTTAGCATTTTTTCCTTCATTTCAACCCTGGTGAATTTGACAATTATGTGCCACATGGTTGCAGTTCTTGAGGGATATCTTTGTGGTGTTCTTTGTATTTCCTGGACTTGAATGTTGGCCTGCCTTGCTAGGTTGGGGAAGTTTTCCTGGATAATATCTTGAAGAGTGTTTTCCAGCTTGGATTCATTCTCTCCATCACATTCAGGTATACCTATCAAATGTAGATTAGGTCTTTTCACATAATCTCATACTTCTTGGAGGCTTTGTTCATTTCTTTTCACTCTTTTTTCTCTAATCTTGCCTTCTCATTTTATTTCATTGAGTTGATCTTCAATCTCTGATATCCTTTCTTCTGCTTGGTCGATTCAGCTATTGAAACTTGCCTATGATTCACAAAGTTCTCATGTTGTATTCTTCAGCTCCATCAAGTTGTTTATATTCTTCTCTAAGCTGTTTATTCTAGTTAGCATCTCATCTAACCTTTTTTCTAGGTTCTTAGTTTCTTTGCATTGGGTTAGCACATGGTCTTTTAGCTCAGAGAAGTTTGTATTACCCACCTTCTGAAGCCTGTTTGTCAGTTCATCAGATTCATTCTCCATCCATCTTTGATCCCTAGCTAGTGAGGAGTTGTGATCTTTGGAGGAGGAGAGGCTTTCTGGTTTTTGGTGTTTTCATCCTTTTTGTGCTGGTTTCTTCTCATCTTAGTGGCTTTATCTACCTGTGGTCTTTGTAGTTGGTGACTTTCAGATGGGGTCTCTGAGTGGATATCCTTTTTGTTGATGAAGTTATTTCTTTCTGTTTCTTAGTTTTCCTTCTAACAGACCCCTCTGCTGCAGGACTGCTAGAGGTCCTCTCCAGACCCTGCTTGCCTGGGGATCACCCACAGGGGCTGCAGAACAGTAAGGGTTGCTGCTAGTTTCTTCTGTTATCTTTGTCCCAGAAGGGTACCTGCCAGATGTCGGCCTGAGCTCTCCTTTATGAGATGCCTCTTTGGGTATACGGAGCGGTTGGGGAACTGCTTGAGGAGACTGCCTGTCCCTTAGAAGAGCTCAGGTGCTGTGCTAGGAGCTCCGTTGTTCCCTGCAGAGCTGCTGGGCAGGTACTTTTAAGTCTGCTGCAGTGGAACTCATAACCACCTCTTTTCCCAGGTGCTCTGTCCTAGGAAGGTTGGCTTTATTTATAAGTTCCTGTCATGCTGCTGTCTTTTTTCATAGATGCCCTGCCCTGCACGGAGTAGTCTAGTCACAGTCTGCCAGCAGAGGCGTTGCTGAGTTGCTGCAGGCTCTGCCCAGCTGCTCTGTGAACTGCCTCGTTAGTGGCGGACTTCCTCAGTAGTGGTGGTCGCCCTTCCTCACTGAGCTGGACCATCCTGGGTCCAGCTGCACTTGCTGCGAAACTCTCAATCCAGAGCATTTCAGATTGCTTCTTGTGTGGGAGTGGTACCTGCCAAGCCAGATCACTCCCTGTCTCTGCCCCCTCCCTTTCAGTTGAATGGGTGGCTCTGTCTCCCAGGCGTTCCAGGTGCCAGTTGAAACGGCTGCCCAGATTTGTGTGAATTTCTGTGCGCCAAGCCAGCACCAGCTGAAACTGCCGTGCTGAAAACGCATGGCACTTTTTGGCCCAGGAATCTCCTGGTCATGGGCAGTGAATATTTGTTAGGAAATGCGGTGGGCACTCACCCTCTGCATTGTTCCTACTGGGAACTGCTCTCCAGAGCTGTTCCTGTTCGGCCATCTTGGATCCCCAAGCATGCATTCTTAAGAGGTCTAAAAATTGGCTTGGGGGGCTTACTCTTTATGAATACAGCATAGCTATACATATGTATATTCATTACAGATGTATAAACATATACAGTGTATATGTGGTATTAAAATTTCGCTGGGGGAGGTGATTAGAAAAATGTCCAGGAAGACTTGTAGGGAGGGTGAGTGAAAATGAAAAAAAAGAAAAAGTGATAAACACTGTTCTCAAGCAATAGGAAATAGGCTACTGGTCCTCTAAATTGTAGCACATTAAGTGTTTACTGACAGCTCTCCTTGCCTGTCTTCTTTTGGTCTTTCCATTGCTAGGCTAAATAGCATAGCTCTGCCCTGGCCACCCTCCCAAATAATACCACATAAAATTGTTAAGTGAATACTTATTATCTTGATATAAGAAGATAAATGTTGTTAGAAATCAAGTATGTGCAGTTTGTCATATCCACTCAGAAATCCAAATCAGTTGTCTATGATTTTGTTGTGTTGCAGATTTTCTGGTCTGACTCTGGAGAGCTAGTCTGTATTGCTACTGAGGAATCATTTTTTATCCTTAAGTATCTGTCGGAAAAAGTCTTGGCTGCACAGGAAACACATGAGGGAGTTACTGAAGATGGCATTGAAGATGCCTTTGAGGTAATTGCATCAGCACAACTTTGGCTTTTAGCTTTATTTTTAAATGATTTATATTCTTACAACAGACTTTACTGATTTTAACATTTCGTTATAAATTAGGTTTGGGGAGACAGCATTTAAGGGTTTCTGGTGAAATGTGAAAATTAAAATCTTGACTCATAGATCAAAATTTGAAAGTAAATATGTTTAAAAGAAATTTGTGCTTTGATTTTAAGAAAAGTCTTTAGACCTACTTTGATATCTTTCAGTAAATAAATTATAGTTGTTTTGGTCCTAAGACTATTTAGCCAGTGATTTAAATGAGCTCCCAAATGGTAAATCATTCATTGTGCAGATGTCGCAGATTTTGTGAAATATTTAATATTTCATTTTCATGTTATGAAGGGTCTAAGTTTAGATCAGTATTCTTTTAGATCATGGTTTTGACCCAACAATGAGAGTTCATATTACAAATACTAATCTAGAAATCTGTTCTTTTTTTTTTTTTTTTGAGCCTAAGAGTTATATTGGGTAGGAATCTGTTCTTAAATGAAGAAAGAAATTCCAGCCAGCCACAGTGGCTCACACCTCTAATCCTAGCACTTTGGGAGGCCGAGGCAGGTGGATCACTTGAGGTCAGGAGTTTGAGACCAGCCTGGCCAACATGGTGAAACCCCATCTCTACTAAAAACATGAAAATTAGCTGGGCTTGATGGCGGGAGCCTGCAATCCCAGCTACTTCGGAGGCTAAGGCACAAGAATCACTTGAATCCGGGAGGCAGAGCTTAGCAATGAACAGAGGTTATGCCACCATACTCCAGTACACCAGCCTGGGCAACAGAGACTCCATCTCGGAAAAAAAAAAGAAAAGGAAAAATTTTCTTTCTAGAAATAGGAAGGATTTTACTTTGCATTTTTTATTCTACCATATCACCCTCAAATGTATTCAGCTTTTTATTGAGAAATTTCTAATGTTGGATAAAGTAATTATTGTCTTTCTTTCTGCAGGTTCTTGGTGAGATTCAGGAAATTGTGAAAACAGGGCTTTGGGTAGGCGATTGCTTCATTTACACAAGTTCTGTGAACAGATTAAATTATTATGTTGGAGGAGAAATAGTCACCATTGCCCACTTGGACAGGTAGCTGAGTTTCATTTTGCATTTGTACTGAATTTTAAAGTGTGTTTTTTAAGCAAAATCTGTTGCTGGCTTGTAGCAATGATAGGCTGATTTTTCAGTATTCTAGCTTTAGTAGGTTGCCTGTTAACCAAAATTGTATCAATCAAATGGGAAAGTTTTGAGCAAGAGGCAGTTTACAGAGTATGTGTTTGTGTAACTGCAGATTTGAACTTCTAACTTGGTTTCTGTTTCTATTATAGGACAATGTATCTCCTAGGCTACATTCCTAAAGACAACAGGCTTTATCTGGGGGATAAAGAATTGAACATCGTTAGCTACTCCCTGCTGGTTTCAGTCCTGGAATACCAGACAGCCGTCATGCGGAGGGACTTTGGCATGGCTGATAAGGTCCTTCCTACCATTCCAAAAGAACAGAGGACCAGAGTTGCACACTTTTTAGAAAAGCAGGTAAGAGGTTTTGTTTTGTTTTTTCTTTTTATTTTTTAAAACTAGCAATTTGAAAGCAAATTAGTATGGATTTGAAAAACTTTATTTCTTAATTGCCAACTGATTTCCTGTGGCAATGGAATTTCTCCTGTGAGTTTAAGGCACTTGTTACAGCATGTCATACACCCTTCATACACTCGTCCTTCTCCTTTCTCAGTGCCCCCTTTAAATGTTCGAGGTGACTTATCAGTCTTCTGTGCACCTCTTTTCCAGTCTCCTGATATTTTCATTTCTACACTGCATTTTTCTCTTTATCCCATCTGCTTTTTTAAAAAATCGTGATTAAAATACATATAACATGAAATGTACCATTAGTGGCATGCCTTTTTCTTAATGTAGTGTTTTTTAAGCAAAGTTACATATGTGCAAAACATAAAGTAAGTTTTGCAAGGTTTAAGAAAAAATCAGCCCTCCCTCCTTTTTCCTTCCTAATCCCTTGTAATTATTTTATCTGATTCTTTTGGTATTTACTTCCATATCTCTAAATAACATGTAATATAGCAGTTTCTTCATTTCTTAGCTTTAGGCATTTCTTGTGACATCCCCCTCGGTAGATGAGGATTTCACGTTCTTTCATTCCCCTGTGTCTACCACATACACGCCACTTTCCTATCCTTATCCTGTCAGAATAGTTCTAATGTTGATTGATCAGTACTCAGATGTTTACATTATGGCTATGTAATCACTGCTCACAGGTGAACCATGTAGCATATTATCTAGCTTTCCTTTCCTGCAATTGTTTGTTTTCCTTAGAGTTTACAATTGTCTTTTTCCCCACTTTGCTAAATTTTCTGTGTACCTGTGGTTAATCCTCCATGGACTTTCTTGGTTCTTTAGATGTCCTGAAGATCTCCTTTCAGTTTGTTTAGACTCCTTCAGACGACACTGGTTTTCCGGCTGTCTTCATGGATTTCCCCTCACCATCATGTTGGGGCTTCTTTTGCCTATATCCTGTTGGATCCATTGTTTTCTTATACCCCTATGTCCCTTCCTGCTTTGCTCCCTCATTTTGGGGGAGCATGCCCTTCAGCAGTTTCCTGAGAAAAGGGTTGTTAATGGGAGATAAATTGTTCTGTGACTTTGAATATCTGAAAGTATCATTGTTCTACTCTTAAACATATTTGACCATTTAACTGGTATAGAACTATGTTAGAGGTAATTTTCTCTCAGAATTTTGAAGGCATTGTTCCATTGCCTTGTAGTTACTGTTGAAGTCTAAAGCCATTTTTATCCCTCATTCTTAGTACATGACCTGGTTTTTCTCTGTGGAAACTTTCTGAATGTTGTCTCTGTTGTACTGAAATGTTATAATCATGGTGGGCCTTGGTAGGAATCAACTTTGATTTATTCTGCCGGTTATTAGATGAGCTTTTTTAATGGGAAAGTCATGTCCTACATTTCTGAAAGATTTTCATGAATCAGTCTGTGGAATTTCCTTCCTTTGTTTTCTGTATTCTCTCTTTCTGGAACTATTACTCAAATCTTGGATAACCTGCACTGATATTCTTTTAAAATCTTACTGTTAATAGATAAAAGTTTCTCATCTCTCTATGGATATGAATATTTTTGTTTTCAGATTTTGAAGTTTTCTCTTCCCCATATATGGTAGGCTTCCTTCAAGTTCCTTTTATTGCTTCATTTTGATCTCCATCTTTTAGTGATTTTCCTCAAGTATCTGATATCCTTGGGCCCTCATTTAAGAGTGAAGGCCCAAGCAGTAGATCAGAAGGTCTGAATTTGTGGGTGGGCATATTGGGTTTGGACTTCATGATATTTGGTTGGCCCATTTGATTAGGGAGTCTTAATGTCAGTATCTTTAGCCAATGAATTTTTGATGCCTTTCCATTTATGTAATGAATTTAACAAGCACTTAAACAGTGGTGCTAGGCACTGTTCCTGCTGACATGTAGCCCTCATGGAGTTGACATTTTAGTATTTTTAAGTCTTTTCCCTTGGGCTCAGTAGATTTTACTGAAAAGCTCCCCAATCACCATCATTCTGAGGTCTCAGAAGAAGATAGCTTGGAGTGTCAGTATTTAATATTTCACTGAGTCTATATATCCATTTTCATAATCTCCTCTTTTCCTTTGATACTCCATACTTCTTCCTCCAAGCATGCTTGGAATCTCCTAGTCTAGAGACCCTTTAGTTTGCCCTCTACAAAGAATAAACCTGTCGTCTCTGTCAAGAGGTGGGAGAGGGAGCGGATCTAGAGTTTCTAAATGCTTTTAGGGCACTTCTTTTTAGCACTACCATTCATGAGACACACTGGGTGTAAATCAGATTGTTTCTATACTGTTCTCACTCCTGATTCAGGATTTGTTTTCTCTGCTGTTTTAACAGAATGTTTATATTCATCCACCAGCTTTCCATCTTCCAAACTTTTGTTACTGTTTCCTCTCCCTTTCTGTGTCCTTGGGAGTTCATACCTTAAATATGTATTTATATATATATATCTTTACTGTGATTTTATTAGTAGTAGGGAATTAGCGGAAAACAAAAGTATGTATATTTAGTCCACCATATTTCATCTGCTTTTCCCTTGGCTGTATCTGACTAGTTCCAGATACCTTTCATCCTCCACTCTTGGGTTTTATGTTGTCTACATCAATGCTAGTGAAGAAAAGTAACTCCAGTTATTTATAATGCCTTATTTTCATTGTATTCATGGATGTATGGGGGCAGAGAGGCAGTCTGTATAAGCTGAGAAGTTAAAACATTTCAAACTTGACGATAAAGCCATTCTGAAGATACAGCCAGACAGAACCCAAGTTGTCCAGCTTCTCAATATTGACTATCCTGTAACTGAACATTCTCCCTCAGTCTAGTGAAGAGGTAAATTATCCCTGAACTTTTTGTCTAACACATTACATACCGAGAGCTGAAAATCTTGCCCAAAGGGCAGACCCCATCAGTACTGTTTGTCTTGGAGGAGAAGCTAGTTTAATAATTTCAGTAGCTGATTTAAAACGGTGGTCCCCAACCTTTTTGGGACCAGGGACCAGTTTCGTGAAGACAGACCATTTTTCCACAGAGGGGAGGGAGTGCGTTTCAGAATGAAACTGTTCCACCTCAGATCATCAAGTATTCAAGTATCATGGCACTCGCAACCTAGATCCATCATATGCACAGTTCACAATAGAGTTCACGTTCCTTTGAGAATCTGATGCCATCACAGATCTGACAGGAGGCAGAGCTTAGGCAGTAATGCTCGCTCGCTAGCCCACCCACCCGCTGCTTACCTCCTGCTGTGCGGCCTGATTCCTAACAGGCCACAGACCAGTTGGGAGGCCCCTGGTTTAAAAGCTTGTTCTTAATGCCTTAATGGAGCATGGGAAGGAAATTTTAGACTTACTGTCTTTTGGATACTTGCTAATCAACTGGACTTGAGACCAACAATAAAGGAATAGGTAATGACACCTGATCAGTGACAAGACCTGAATATATGGTGTTTGCTATGACCTACAGATGATAGAAAATTGAAAGGTTTTATATTTGACTTCCTTTTCTTTGCCCATTTACTGCTAAGTCTCATCTGCAAAATGAGGCATTGAACTAGATGATCTCTACGTCCCAGCCTAGTTGAGTAGGTTACCAACAGCTAAGTTTACACTGCTGTGCCTAGTTTTGTTCTTTTGAAATGATTGAGTCAGCTTTGCAAAATTCCTTGCTTTTTGACACATCTGTTTATATTTACATTTCCAGTTTTCAGTTACTTGAGTTTAGCATTGGCCAGCTTCCATTAGCCTAAAAAAATAGTAAGAATTCTCTCATTGAATATTTTGTCTGCCGGGTTTGTTCTTACCAGACTCCTTAATTTTTCAAACTAGTGGGGTTTCTAGTTTGAGAGGGAAATGATTTGCTCTGTGGATGGTGCACACTATAAATATATACAAAAAACATACATTTTTTGTATGCATAGATTGCATGCATATATATATATATATATAATTTTTAAAAATCTGTTTAGGGCTTCAAGCAGCAAGCTCTTACGGTATCCACAGATCCTGAGCATCGTTTCGAGCTTGCTCTTCAGCTTGGAGAGTTAAAAATTGCATACCAGTTAGCAGTGGAGGCAGAGGTATGTACTAATTCATGATTTTTCATAACTGATGGAAAGGTCAGTAGGTACTTGTATGTGTTTGGTGTAATGTTTTGTTATTAAAGTTTTCCCAAATGCAAATTAGTGGCTCAAATTTTAGTGAAGCCCAAATGCTTTAGTGAAGTTATTGTCTCTCTTTGATCTTTTTAAGATATGTTAAACTTTGCATAAGTTAAATTGATTACGTTGGAGATATTCTTAGCACTCTTAAGAAAAATTGTTTTCATATCTTATGTGAGATCTATTTTGCAATATAAGGAAAGATGTAAAACAGTATGTAAACTAGTCTGGAAAGTCTAAGAGTACAGACATAGTAATTTGCCAGTGTCTCAAACTTGCTGGAAAGATACTGGTTTTAAAAAGAGGTTTTCAAAGACAACCCAACCCTTTTGTCTTTTGGTGTTGAGTAGAGCAGGCAGTCAGAGAAGGACAGTGCTGCTTTGGTGGCACTCATCTTCAGCAAGGGATGCTCTTAGGACATCTGGTCTAAATGTTTGAGCTAAATGGACTGTTCACGGAGGCTCAAGTGGGGGAGAAATGTTAATACCATTTTTGTAATGATATTTTTACAGATCTTTGTATATTGAGGCTCCCAATTGTGGTTTAAGAGTAGCATTTACTGGTAAATTAATCTTAGATATGTAAAATAAATTTTAGCTATGTTAAGATCATCTAAACATGCAGCATTTTGAGTTTTGAAAAGCTACAAGTGAAACATAATATTACGGTGAAATATTAAAGGACATAAACAGTTTGGTACATTTTTAAAAAGTAGTATTAAATCACTTGTTAAAATAATTGCAATCTAATTACCTTAAAATGCCAGTGAGATGGTTTTACTTTCCCAGTGTAATTACAAGATAAAACTATAATGGGTTGATTATTCACACATCATTAAAACTGATTTGTGTTTAAATTCATTTTTTATACATGAATAATTTCCATTTTCTCATTGTACATTTTGTAATGCTGTTCTTATTTTGATGGCTAGAGCCAACAAGCACAGCTCTCTCTATATAAATATCTTCTATTGTCAGCACAGTTAACAGAATAATGTTGGAAGTGTAAATGCTTATTTCCAAATATATTTTGACTTGGAAACTTTTCTTACAGTCGGAACAGAAGTGGAAACAACTTGCTGAACTTGCCATTAGTAAATGTCAGTTTGGCTTAGCCCAGGAGTGCCTGCACCATGCACAGGATTATGGCGGTCTGCTGCTTTTGGCCACTGCCTCTGGAAATGCTAGTATGGTGAACAAGCTAGCAGAAGGTGCGGAGAGAGATGGCAAAAATAATGTGGCATTCATGAGCTACTTTTTACAGGGCAAGTGAGTATTAATTTAAAAGTTTAATTAATTCTACACTAAGGATGGTTTTTGGAGAGGGATGCAAAGAATGAACCCTGGAGAGACCTAATGGATGGCCAAATGGTGTTGAATAGAGCAGGCAGACAGAGGAGGACAGTGCTGATTGCCTGTCAGTGCAGCAGCCTTGGTGGTACTCGCCTTCAGCAAGGGATGCTTTTAGCACATCTGGTCTAAATGTTTGAGCGAAATGAGCTGTTCAGGAAGGCTCAAGTAGGAGAAATGTGAAACATTTCTCTCAACAGCCCTGCCAGTTAATGGCAGAGGCATTTTACTTTATGATTGCAGGAGGCTATTGAGCTGCTCTAGTGGGTACCTGAAAGGAGGTGATTTTACCCAAATTGGATAATTTTGATCTATTTATGGCAAGAACAAAAGGGGATAAGTATGCCAGTTACTTTTAGATTTGAGCCTACTATAAAGCATAAAGATGTCACATATTTTTAAGTCTTAACAGCATAAACCAAATCATATAGACATTAGTAGACGGTATTATGAAATAACACATGAAAGTATTTTTAAAAAAACAAAAACGGAGTCTCACTCTGTCGCCCAGGCTAGAATGCAGTGGTATAATTTCAGCCAATTGCAGCCTCCGTCTCCTGGATTCAAGCCATTCTCCTGCCTCAGCCTCCCAAGTAGCTGGGATTACAGGTGTGCACCACCACACCTGGCTTAATTTTTGTATTTTTAGTAGAGACGGGGTCTCCCCATGTTAGCCAGGCTGGTCTCAAACTCCTGACCTCAAATGATCCATCTGCCTCGTCCTCCCAGAGTGCTGGGATTACAGGCACAAGCCCCCATGCCTGACCTGAAAGTATTCTTCAACCTTACCCTATGTACTGATTTATTTTTTTTTTTTTACAATTCCATACTTCATCATAAAACTTTGAACGTGCACCCCATTGTATGTATGTGAATGTATCTATGAATTTATATACCTGTAAGAATAGACCCACTATTCCTTATTTGTAATTCAAAAATCCAAAAATATTCTGAAAATGGTTTTTTATAACTGTTTTGATGGCAAACCTGAGCTGAACTCTGTTGTACTATTTTAGTTGCTTTTATACCAACTTGGTGCACTTTTACTGCATTTAACATTCCTCCGTAAGTTACTGCAGTATTGTTTGTGGCTTTTATTTCATGCTGAGGATGTTAGGTAATCCATAGTATACATACTGCATCACCTTTCAAAAATCCAAAAATTTCTGAATTCTGAAACACACTGTCCACTTCATAAAACTTGCACAGAAAAAAAAAATGAAAAGAAAAAATAGACATTTTGGTATTCTGCTGGGCACCAGTGGTTTGCATTGTCCACTTCATAAAACTTTCACTGAAAAAATAGACATTTTGGTATTCTGCTGGGCACCACTGGCTTGTCTGGCCCTTCCCATGTTGGAGACACTGCCCTAAGTATTTGTCTTGTGGAACTGAATTTCTGCTGGCATATGTCCTGATGCCTTTAAAATTTGCTAATCGAATCTGCCTTAACTCCTCTTGAAAAGCCCCTTTAGGTTCTTAGGAATTATTAAAATTAAGTAGATTCAAAGTGGTCAGGAAAGCTGTCATATCCTTTGTACGCTTGCAGTGTGTTGATTATGTAACAACCATTAAAAGACAAGTGACAGAAATGAGATGTGTGTGAAGACTGGGGAGATTTTTGGCTTTGCAACGCTAAATTTACTTTTCTCTCTGTTAAGTACTATTATTATAGTGTTTATTCTTGGTAACAATACCTCTCCTTTTTTATGTTTAGGGTTGATGCCTGCCTAGAGCTCTTGATTAGAACTGGACGGCTGCCAGAAGCTGCCTTCCTGGCCCGAACTTACCTACCCAGTCAGGTTTCAAGGTACAGAATTTTAATTTTAGGAAGGAATGATTCCAATAAAAAGAGCACACTTACTTAGTCTCTTTTTGGTTCCCTGATGTAGGGTAGTGAAACTCTGGAGAGAGAATCTCTCAAAAGTCAATCAGAAAGCAGCAGAATCCCTTGCTGATCCAACAGAGTATGAAAACCTGTTCCCTGGATTAAAAGAAGCCTTTGTTGTTGAAGAATGGGTGAAGGAAACACATGCTGATCTGTGGCCAGCCAAACAATACCCACTTGTCACGGTGAGTGGCCAGGACGTCAGGCTTCATTTATTGTAACTACACGGTGGAAGTACATTCCTGACTTCAGATTTTGAACTGCAGTAAATACTTTTTTTTAAATTAAAAGCTGATAATCTGGGGTTTAGGCCAAGTTCATAAGTAAATTATGATTTCAGAATATCTCATTTCGTTATTGCTTTATTCTCTGATAGCCAAATGAAGAGAGAAACGTTATGGAAGAAGCAAAAGGCTTTCAGCCCTCAAGATCTACAGCTCAACAGGTCAGTAGAGTACTTCATGTGATAAATTTGGCTGAGATGGTTGACTTCTAAACATCATCTCCCACTTCCCAATTCTGATCATCCTTCTCTTGGGGGAAAACTTTAAATTCCTGAGTAAATTCACTTATCTTAATTTGGGCTTTCAGGAACTTGACGGGAAACTTGCTTCTCCTACTCCAGTTATTGTGGCCTCCCACACAGCCAACAAGGAAGAAAAGGTAGTTCAGACATCATATTCAAACATCCCTCTACCCTATCAATATCTGGAGGATATATAGGCCTCTGTGGTTTAAGTGGTATTATCAGTTTCAGAGCAGGGGCTTTGAAATGAGAAGATGCTCTTTTTGACTGTTAAGAAAATTTTAGTTCTCATTTGGATCATGAACCCACAGATAACTTTAACGGTACTGTAAAACTTAATTCCCTCTTCCTTTTGTTTGCAGAGTTTACTCGAACTAGAAGTAGATTTGGATAATTTGGAATTAGAAGATATTGACACAACAGATATCAATCTGGATGAAGATATTTTGGATGACTGACTGTAATGTTTTCCATTTACCTGACTAAACAGATCATTATTATATATAGGTATTGATTGTTACCCTGACCACAGTGCATTGGACTATGAGAAACTTCAATTTTTACATGTAAATGCTGTGGATCACTGGGAGCACAATGCCCATATCATCTTAAGAGTTTATGTGCAGCATTTAAATTACTGTTTTCCTTGTTAACTAAAACAGACATGGGCTTTGATTTTTTTCATACTATTAGACCATAGCTCATAAAACCTTTTGAATTAATGAAGATACTTGTGTTTCCTTTCTCAGTAATGAAAACAGGCTGAGCCGTTGTCTAGGAATCAGCCCCACTTTCTTTTCTTTGCATGACTAAATCTGCATTTTCAAGTGCTGTCAATCACATTTTTCTTAGAGCTGAATATCCATGCTGCAATTTTCTAAAACCTTTTTACTGACCTCATTGCATCATTCCACAGGTCTTGCCCTGATTTTGTCTAGCAGCTACCCATTTCCAGATTCAGATATAAAACCTCTGTTCCTCTGACCTCATTAAGCTGGGATCTGTCTAAATTACCATTTGCCCTATTTGGTAACAGACACACACACACACAAAAAGCCATACTTTTTAACTGTACACTCATCTAACATGATTCGAAAAATTCATAACCAGGCACTCAAATATCCTTGTAGCCTTAGAAAGTGAGTAGGGTAACAATTTTTGCTTTGTAGGGAAAACCACAGTTGATACCTTTGAATCTCACCGTTTTTTTCTCGCCATTTTTTAATATTTAGCTAAATATTAACAGAAATGTAGTCAGTATTTAGTAAAATAAATGTATTTTTAAAATATTTTCAGGAAGCTGCAGAATGGCTACTGAGTGCTTCTTGATGATAAGTTTGCAGTGTTAGTTCTATATATGCTCCCTTCTGTGCTTCTGTTTTTGCAAAGACCTGTTTAAAAAAAAAAAGTTTTAAACCAATTGGACATAGGATATTTATAAATTTTTCAGTTTTAAGATATCATTAGCATTTCTGTAGTAGCAAAGAGTCCTACTTAAAAAGGTCTTTAAAATTTCACAATTTTTGCTGATAATACAATAAATACCCATGGACAGAAAAACTGTACCCAGCACATTTCAAGCAATACTAATTCTAAACAACAGAAATAGCCAACTAAGAACCTGACATTGTACTGATATTAATACTTCCTGCTAGATCAAAACAAAAACCATTAGGTTAGAGAGAAACCTGGAGGCTGAGTTACCAATCTAATTTTTCACTTTAAAGAATATTTTCTCCAAATGCATTTTGTTTTATCTGGTTCATCAGAGCAAATCAATACTGTAGTTTCTCTCTACCCTTCCTAGGATGTCATCACAGGTCACTGTTCCCTTAGTAAGACTTCGAACTGTTTTGCAGCATGCAAACAGTATTATTGGGATAGAAGCCAGTTCCACAAAACCATGTATATTCTGAGCATTAGATGAGATGAAATTATACAATCTCCTCTTCTTTCCTTCCTGAAAAAATCGTATATAAGCCCATGGTTTTGAGAGGTGGGCAGCTCCAAAATGACAACAACTAAAGCTTGGTGATACACAAGCACCACATTCTCCACTTCTTGACACATGCCTATTTCCCCCAGTGTGATGTGACCACAGGACGACAGGAAGCTGCTCTGGGAGACATGTGCTACTTACTCCTCTACCCTGTCCTGTTGGTGACTTGATCACCTCAGATGCAGCTCAGCCCTTCTGGTGCTCCAAAGACCAAGGGGGTTGCTGCCCCCATTGTCCAAACTTCCCTGGACTCCAGCTGCTAGGACGCCCATCACTCAA
Source organism: Cheracebus regulus (assembly GCA_963574635.1). Taxonomy (NCBI): domain Eukaryota; kingdom Metazoa; phylum Chordata; class Mammalia; order Primates; family Pitheciidae; genus Cheracebus; species Cheracebus regulus. The sequence continues at coordinate 43,556 of CAUYQU010026942.1, read as the reverse complement.
CCTACTTTACTGTACTCTACCCCCCTTCCGTTTCTAGTGTCCAGGCTGAAGAAATACAGGAACAAATCAAACTGATGTTTTCAAGACCACAGATGTCCCATATTCACAAATCTGTTTAGTTACCATTAATTATGACCCAATTCTGAATTTTTCCCGACTCAATTACCACCACAAAACCAATGTGGAAAGAAAAAAACTTTACCTTAATTAAATTTATTCCCTCAGCAGCCTGATCCTTGGCCTCTTGAGCTGACTGGCCGTCTGGATGGACTATGTGATACAGCTGAACCAAGCTGATGGCATCATCAATTCTGAGAATGAAAGGGCTTAATGTTATCTAGGGGTTTTCTTCATTTGCTGAACAGTGCTATAGAAGTATGTGCCAATCTCAAACTAAATTACATTTCAGACTTTCCTCAGGCTGAGGGGTTTGGGGAGGGACCTTCAGTTTTATAGTTTCAAAAGCATTTTCAGGAAAATTGACTAATTTAGCCTTCACACCAACTCTGTGAGGCAGGCAGGGCAGGAGTCACTGCAGGAAGTGTCCAAACATGGCTATATTCTTTTTGGAAAAAGAGCGCCGTTTCTCACAGAAACAACATTCCTAATGGTAGATAATTTCCAGGCCCGCCCACTTCACCAGCATGTAATAGTCTAATCCAACTCAGGGGACGGAAATATAGCTTCATCCTACATAAGTAAGAGGGTGGTAGTCACAGGGATCTCAAAGTCACTCGCTTCTAAGTGATACCTGCTAACAGAGACAAACGCCTCTACAAAGGCCCCCTAAGATTCCAAGGAAAGACTCAGGCCACCGGACTATTCACAGGAATGCATGAGTAAAAACTAGCATCTAAAGCTAGCATCCCACTGAAGCAAATTTGAAATTATATACACACATCAGATAAAAAGGAAAGTCGGGTTCTACATCAGCAATCTAACTTCAGCATCACACAACTACCTATGAAGAAGCCAGAACAAGAGCTCAATTCTTCTGGTTTGTATTTACTTCTTAGAAATGTATGAACAATTTTTATCAACATTACAACTTCCCCAAACCAATCAATCACTATCTTCTCATGCAGCTGACACTTTCCTACTACTTGCCATCTCATCGCTGGAGGGCATATAAAAATAACACTCAGAATGTTTGTGCTTTTGAGGCTCTGCTATATAGTTTAGTGAACTACTGGCTTGCAGTTGGGAACGGAGGGCTGAGGATACCCTAATTCAGTGCTTCCGCAGCTAGCACTCTTCAACCTTCCCTGATTTCCCCTTACCTGAGCTAGGGGATGAAGAACAGGATGACAGTGTGAGTAAGTACAGAATTCCTCAAGCCCTGGCAGCCTTAGAGAAATGCTCTGGGCTTATCCTGAGGTTCTTCTACCCTAAAGGCCATCTCCGGGAAAACAGAAATCAGAGCTGTTTGTATAGTAAAGTTTTTCAGGGGGGAAAAAATAAAAATGTTCATTACAAATCTATTGTGCTTGTTACAATCTAACAAAGTCCAATAAATGCAGCAATGAACTGTCTCCTCAGTAAAAAATTAAAATTCCCTTTGTAGCCTTGGCATCTGGCCTTAGAAAGAGCTTAACTGGATTACTACCTATTGGTATGTTTAGGGCTTCATTAGGTTCATGCTGAAGTATAATGCCTGTGCCTCACAGAACAATTTAAATTTAGCTTAACACTCCACCCATACATAAAGAGCAAATAAACTGCACTCCAAAGATTTTTAAAGGATCTCAATATAAAAACCAACAGTGGGACTTGAGTCTGAAATAAATGTGTGCAGAATCCCAATTCTTGCCTAAGCTCCATTCAGTGAGGATGTGCACCCTCTACTGTCCAGCCTGGGATCTGCAGTAAGCTCACTGTCCTGCTCAGAATGACCACAGGAGGGCTTTTACCTAATAGTAGGAAAGGCTAAGTACTCAAACTTCCCTACCAGTAAGCATGAACCACTTCAGATGTAAAGTGTACATGTGATGAGTAATACTATATCATATATTAATACACCACAATAACTTTTTCAAACATTTCTGTGTTGCTCTAATTTTTTATAAGAACATACTGTTTTAATAATAAAACAATTTCAGGCCAGGCACGGTGGCTCACACCTGTAATCCCAGCACTTTGGGAGGCCGAGGCAGGCAGATCACCTGAGGTCAGGAGTTAGAGACCAGCCTGACCAACTTGGAGAAACCCTGCTTTGACTAAAAAGATACAAAATTAGCTGGTGTATTGGCGCATGCCTGTAATCTCAGCTACTCAGGAGGCTGAGGTAGGAGAATCGCTTGAACCCAGGAGGTGGAGGTTGCAGTGAGCCGAGATCACATCATTGCACTCCAGCCTGGCCAACAAGAGCGAAACTCTGTCTCAAAACAATTTCAGAAATGATTAAACTCAAGAAACTTTATAAGTGGAAAATTCATTCATAGGCGATAATGCACATAAAGGCAAGTCACTTGAGCATCCCCATCACCACCAGCCTGATTATGGGGTATGAAAGTATATTTCTGCCCTCTGATTTACATTACACTACATATGCTAGTGAAATGGGCTGGTCTGGAAATCATTATTAGGAATATTGTTTCTATGAGAAATGATGCCCTTTTTCGAAGCATGGGCTGTATTTTATTCTGAAGATAAGTTCTGTAGAACTTTCAGTTCCATATGCCTTACCTTTTTGTCTATGTTTTGTATTATATATTAGGATACTCTGTAAGTCAAAAACAGGTTGAAAGTGGCAATAATCTCAAAACTGTCTTGTAGTTCAGACTTTTGAGTCCAGCAAGAGCTTTTTGTGGAACGCTGACTTTTCTAACTACAGCTATGCTGATTACTTGTCATTTTGGCCTTCCTAAACCAATTGATAGAAAGATGCTCAAAAACTATTTTCTCTTCAGTTTTATCAAAAGTTGTATTATTTCCAGTTAGAAGCCTGGGAGCACACCAGCTTGTTGCTAAAATACAACAGATATTTTTTGTTTCACACTACTCTGAAAAGAAGCTAACTTTTTTGATGCCTTAAAAATTTTGCAAAAGCAAGGGATATCAAAAGTATTTTCATAAGTTAAAGGACGGTGTTTACTGAAAAGCCCTAGAAATAGTTCTACCAAAAAAGAACCACAGAGCTTATTTCTACTTCTTTACATTTCCTATTTAATCCCCCTTTCAGTATCTGGAAAGTTCACTGACCCAGAAGCATTAGTGAGCCCAAGATAAGCTAATATTGAGGGTTTACAGCACAGATCCAAAGCCACTTATCAAGAATCTAGTACTGTTTATATAAAAGCAAAAACTAGGAGAGCTAGGTTATGCTAAAAGAGCAAATCCATAAACTAAGGTAAGCATGCACTAAACAATACACTGTTATTATTGGAAAAATACTATAGCTTAAATACAGATGAACTGTTAGAGCAACAAGAATGATTCTTCTACATACTAAGATCATACTTACAAATCTCTCTGAATCTGGTCAATCAGCAAACCATCAATCCTTTTATTATTGACAAAATACCACACCATCCCACCAAAGTATCTTGTTGAACGTAAAAGGTCATATTTTCCATGTTTATCTATATCTTCGTAGGTCTGGTGATGAACCTATCCACATAAAATGCAACTCTTCAGAAATATGAAAATAAAAAGAAGTAGGCAGCATTATTCAATGTACACTGCTTAGCATGAGTGCTGCCCAAGTAAGTAAAACCATAGTTGCCTCCATGTCATTAATCAATAGGTATGATTTAAACCATTCCTAGTACAACCCACCTTAGGTGGGAAGGAAGATTCTATTAAGAAAGAATGTTGGCCAGGCACAGTGGCTCATGCCTGTTATCCCAACACTTTGAGTGGCCAAGGTGGGAGACTGCCTGAGCAGACCTCATCTCTAGGAAAAGTTTTTTAAAAATTAGCTGGGTATGGTAAGCCACAGAACAAGACCCTGTCTTTAAAAAAAAACAAAAAGAGAAGAATTTGCCTAAATGACAGTAAGTCTGTCCCTTCTCCACTGCAGAAGTATGCAGCAGCCTGGAGCAAGACACCAAACATTTATAGCCATATTAATTACATTTTGGCAAGCCAACTACAATTTATTAAGCACCAATTACACATATAGAGACCACTAGGAATAATGTAGCACCCACTTCCTGGTCACTATGGGAGAAAAGAAATCAAGAATATTTTTTCACTACTTGCCCTTTCCCCTAACCTTCCCATCAACTACTCTATTCCACCAGCTAGCCCATTCCATCTTATTAACTAAAAGTCTTTCAGTCCTCCTTACAGATTGATCTTCCTAAGTGAAGATTCTGAGGGGCGTTCCTCTGTTCAAAAGGCTTTCAAAAGTCTGCTGAATGAATTCCAGATTCCTCAGCCTAGCATCTGAGGTCACCTATGATGTGACTGCATCCAATTTACTGGCTTAATCTCTAATCACTCCCCTATATATACATTGAATACACAAGCAAACCAGATCATTGGACATTCCTCAAGTCCTACTTTATTTCCTGCCTTTTGCTTATACTGTCCTCTCTACCTGAAACACTCACCAAACTCTACCTGCCACAATGTTTCCTGCACTTCTAGAACCCTCTGTAACACCCCTATGAAGCTTTTCCTCAAAGAATTTGTAACGTTCTCTTAGTGCCTAGCATTTTAGGTCTGAGGAAATAATTATCTGTATACTTACTAGCATCTTTCCTCACAGCCATGTGGACCATTGGCTTTGGCACAGCATACCCTATCCTAGTTCGTGGCATCACCTACACTACACAAGACAATACCTTACACATAAAAGGTACTATGAATACTTACTGAGCTGTAAGACACACACTGTACTTTGGCAAATTTTAGTAAATAACTTGATTCCTATATGGTAAACTGAAAAGAAAACAGGCTTTGTCATCAAACTTGGGTCTTAACCCTACCACTTAGTAGCTATGCAACTTTCAGCAAGCTACCTAACTCTACAAGCTTAAATTCCCTCATCTTTAATCAAAGGTTGTTGTGATAAAATATTTATCTGGCACACATCTGTACTCTATTTTCAGATATTTCTCTTCCCTTTCCCCCTTATCAAAACTTGTGAGCATATTTGTTATACTAGATTAAAAATCTCACTCATAACCATAATTAAGCCTCAATTTTAGAAACTAAAATATACTCACCTTGATATACTCTGCAGAATCTGGCTCAAACTGGGCAAAGCAGAGGTTGAGGACATCAACATGCCTGTCCTGGCTATACATGGTCTAAAACCACACACAAAGTTAGGGTCGCATGGGAACACAAAAGTTCAGCACCCATCCTGATGCCATGACAGGCCTGCCCCCCGACATACTGGACACTCTGTGCTCATCAACAAGCAAAAAGAAGTAACACAAGCTTTGCAACTGTCACACCTAGATTCAAATTCCGGCTAAGCCAATTATGAGAGAGAGAACCCTAGTACAACCCATCTTAGGTGGGAAGAAGGATTCTATTAAGAAAGAAGTCAAGTTACCATTAGAAATGTTTATCTGGATCAAGGCAAAATGCTAAGCAACAACAAAGCCAATTGGTTCTACAAATAAATCATCACCATTGACCCTAAAATATAAAACCTAAGTCGCCTTACCCTAATATTTTCTTCCTCGAAAATTACTGGTGTCAAAACTTTACGACCTTCTTTTGGGAAATAAATTTGTATCATTCGGTCCCGTTCTTCCCAAGAGGCTTTGCGTAGTGTGCCACTTGGTTCTCTGACGACAATAAAACGCTCCTAAAATAGAAAAACATAATCAAGGATGCTTTGTGAGGACTTATTTTTAGTTCCTGTGTCCCACTAAGACCATTATAAGAATTTGCAATCAACAATATAAAAAGCAACTGAGAAACATAAAATGCAATCATGCATATGAGTTCAATGATAATTTTAAACCTCAAAAACTTAGCAAGGTTTGATACTTCCTTCACTAATCACTGGCTGTGCATCTGACAATCAGAAATCTAAAATGAAAGTATTTAGTAAGTACCAACTATGGAGCTAACGTGAGTTCGATATGAAAAAAGCTGATCTGAGATTCATCTGTATCCACTTAGAGGAAAGAAGTGCTATAAGACCTTTCCAGACTTTCATTTCTCTACCCCAAAGGCTCATCTAAACAGATTTTACTACTTTATGATCTATGTTTGAAGTCCTTGGGATAAAAGGAACAAACCCAAGAATGTGGAGTCTTACTTCTGCACTTCTATGATTTCTCATATTGGCAATAGACATAAACATGTCTGACAGACTGTCTGGTCTACCTGTCTCTGGTCACTTCACTCTTCCAACTGCCAAGTCTCAGGCCATGAGATCACTTCCTCCTCTACCTATTTTTTATGCCATTCAACTGGAAATTTACCCTGGGCAAGATTTTTGACAGCCCTCAGATATTGCTATATAACTGGAAAAGGGCAGGAAATGTGAATTATAATTCTTTCCAATACCCAGAGTGGCATATATGGAGCTTTGCACATTGCTGATAATTGATACACACTTGATTAATGTATTAACTAAATGGTACTAACTCTCAACTTTTCAGAGGTGTAGGAGTCTCTAAATGCATTCTCAAAACAATATAATTAAAACTTTCATCAACACTGTCAACAGGAAAAAAAAGCACATGCCAAAATAATACAATTTTCCCTCAGAAGTATTTTGGTAATTTGAGAAACCTGAATTCCAAGTTCCCTTCTCCCTTTCACATTATAAAATGCTTCCCAACCGGCCTTCATAGCACTGTAAACATATACTAAAGCATCACAAAACAAAAATTTTAATTAAAGTTGAAACTCTGTGACGAGTTCATTATGTCAAGTATACAGATGGCTGTTGATATTCACTTGGGGTGGCTGGCAAAGTATTAAAGACATATCAGGAAAAATTATAGATTATAGTCTCAAACTTTTTGGAAGGCCAAATGGTTTTATTGGGGCAGGCCAAAGGCGGCCAGCTGGTCCATTAAGTTAGGGAGAAGATCAGGACTATAAGAGACTTTCCCAGTTTAAGTCTGTTTACCCCACATCCTTTGTCTCTACTCTGTTTACTCATGTAAACTTTGTGCTGGATGGCCCTCTCAGGGGAAGATCAAAGGGGAATTACCCGTTAAAGGTGTTTCCTCTGGGCCTGGAACCTAAAGCTTTTACCATGCGTAAAACCAGTCACTTAACCATGTTAATTCTCCACAAGTGTGTTAACTTAGAGCCTCGGTTGTAAAATTCATACTGAATAAATGTGATGGAGAGGGAGTCTTAGTCGATTGGTTGCATTTCACCCTCTAAAAGCAGCCAACGGCCATCCCTAGCCCACTCCAATCACTGAACCAGGTGCGAAAGTGCATTCATTCACCCATGGTTGAGTCAGGGTTTGCAGGCCAGACCTCTGCAGGTGGTGACCCTGACACGATCAAGGTCACAGATGGTTGGTGTTGAACACAGGTCAAATCATTTTCTAATCATAATCATGTATAATAAAATATTAATATGGAGTGGACCTTCTCCCAAACTCAGCATTCTATAGTGATCTAATACATTCTGTGGGCTGAATTGTAAACTATTCTCTTTTTATTCTTAACTTGCAAAGGCTCAAATACCAAACTGATATATTTCTAAAATGCCAGCATGTTCTTTTAAATTGGTAATCAAAGAAAGGGGAGCCAGAGAATAACAATCACAACAGAACTGGCGATGCCTGGAAATTATCTGAGAAACATCTGTCATTCTTACTAAAAATTTGGGAAAGTGAAACTCCTTTATGAAGTCTGAGTTTCTTGGCATCATCGAGGAATTTACAGGACAAAAACAGTCTATCTTCTAAAAAAGCTTTCGCTAAAGAAATCAGTCTAACCGGCAAAAAGAGTCGCCTGCTTCCACTGCCTTTTAGATTTTCATCCATTTGTGGTTTGGGATGGGTTTCTGTATCTGTGTGTCTCTTGTTCTGTCTCAGCACATCTGGAATCTGGAATATATTGTGTCTATTATCTGCAGGTAAATGGTAACATTTCTCATTGAAAAACGAGCATTTCTCATTGCTCTTTTTATCTTCCAGAAGGGTCTCACCCAGTCAGAGGAAATCTGGTTTGGAAGCATAAGAGACAGCCAGGTCACATCATCCCTCAGGCCCTTCTCCACATGGTATTTCAAAGATCATTTTGCAATTAAACATATACTCACCCGATGTGGTATGCTATATGATATATCAGTAAACACGTATTTGGTTGTTTCTGTTCCTTCCAAAATCTTATCTTCAGCTAACACATCATTTATTGGTACTCGCTCTTCCAGAACTGGTGGCATTTTTAATCTTACTTTAGCTGCCTCAACTGCTTGTCTTGTAGCCTAATGAAAGAAAATATTTATTAAGGAACACCACAAGGTTACATAACAAAAAGATCATCCAACAAAAGCAGACACTAATAAAAAATGTGAAAAACTGCAAAGAAAAGAAGCTGTAGCCACGAATCAGTAAGTAAAAAGCCAAACCTGTGAGCCCTGGCCTTTGCCTCTGCAGTGTGGTTGAGACCACCAGCTATAAGCTCAACCATTATCAAAACCACAAAGGAATGATCCGAGACAAAGCCAGGCTACAAAAGCTGCTTGAAATAGAATAAGGAATGTAGTTATTGGATGCTTACTATGTGCCAGATATGGTTCAAATACTCTAAAAAGTATTTGGCTCATTTAATGGCCTCAATTACCTTGAGTTAGGTCCAATTGTTATCATCTCCATTTTACAGAAGAAAAAACAGAAGCACACAGATGTTAAATAAACTGCTAGGAAACTGCAGCACTGGTATTTGAACCCAGACAACCCAACTTCAAAGCCCATTCTCTTAACCACTGACTACACTGCTTCATGCCATACTATTAACAGTGGTTACCTCTAGGAAGTGAAAAGGGGGACTTTTACTCTTCATATAATCTAATATTGGAGATATATATATTTGCTATGACTATAAATTACTTTTGAATCAGAAAGATGAATATTAATGCTTTACTTATTCATACATCAAAGTGTTTTTCACAAAGGACTCAGTACCTATGGCTCCAGGAGGACACTGGTGCCTGGGAAACATGCTGTTTCCATAGAAGATCTCATAATCTCACCAAAGCTTCAGCCCCAAGGCAGCTCACAGTAGATGTTTCTCCAGGAAGGAAGCTGGAGCAGGCAGGAAAAAGGAAGGGTGCTCAGGCTGGCTTGAGAGCAGAGAGGGGACTCTCTGAACACCCAGACCTAATCCATATGCCCTAGTCTGCTCAATTCCAGCCATGCTCCTTGCCACCTCTGGCTGCCTATGCACATTTCCTTTCTCAGCTCTTTCTATGCCTGGCACACTAACCTTCACTAGTGCCTGTGGAAGAACAGCTATAAGCATCTGCAGGGGCCTCTAGAAATGCCATTTAACCCCTTAAAGAAAGGTATTCTAACAATATTCCTGCATTCACCTACCTCTTCCAACTGTGCCTGAGTCATTAGCTTATAGGTTGGTGGTTTCAGTTCTTGAATAGCTGGCTTAAAAGTCTTCTGCAAGTTCAAGCCTGTCATTTTCGTGAGTATGCTTTGAACTTCTTCATCCATAAATGTAGGTTTCTTGGTCTCTGGGCTACCAGATTCTGCTAAAATGAACTTTAGTAAATAAGAAAGTGACAAAAACGACAAGCCAACAAGACCTCTAAATAGAAAACTAAGTTAACAATAAATAGTATTATCACAACGTCTACCTTGGCACTGCAAAATGCTAATACCTATGAGGTTCATTGATTCATTCCTTCCTTCATTTAAGATTTACTGAGCATTCATTATGATGAGGTGATAGACTCAGTCTCTGCCAAAAGGACAGGCTACTGGAGGAAGTAACAGGAATAAAGTAAATAATGTTATAACTGTAATGGTTGCTGCCCTTTACAGAGCTGTCTCTATATGGCAGGTATAACATATATTTTCAGGAATGCTTACAACCACTCACAAAATAGGTACTGATATCCCAATTTTAGAAATGAGGATGCTGAGTCCTACCCAAAGACAACTATTAAGTGATAAGAGTCAAAATTTAAACCAAGGTTTGTCTAGTTCTGGATCCTAGTTGGTTTCCAATTTATCATAGTACTCCTTGGTGTAAGTGAAAGGTGTGAGGAGACATAATGTGAGAGGTATGGTATACAGGAGAGGTATGGGGCTTGGGTGATTGCAGAGGAAGAAACTAAGCATAGCCTGGACTAGGGAAGGGCATGACAGGGTCAAAGAAAGCTTCCCAAGAGCTTCCTCAGGGCAGAGAAAAAAGGGAGGGAAAGTCTATGTAAGAGATTGCAGCTAGGAAAGAGAGGCTTAGATCACTGGACATGATACTGTAGAGGCCATGTGGTATCACGGAAGGACCTCTGACATAAGAGGGGAATAAAATCTTAGCTCGGCTTTATGCAGTTTGACTATTGCTTTGTCTGACTTCTATTTCCATTAGCAAAAAAGAAAGAAAAAGCCATTTGTTTCTAGTCACCTTTTCCTCACCCAGTCCTATAAATGTTGGTATCCCTCAAGATTCTGAACAATGTCCTTTGCTCCCTTCTCATTCTTACTCGAAGATTTCTCCAAGCTTCCCATGGCTTCAATTGCCTTTTATATGTCAGAAACTCTAAACTCAGATTCTCCAGCCAAGATCACTTTCCATCCAATTACCCAACATCTCTCGTGTACTTATACTACCAAATTAGAACCCATCAACTTTCCCTTGTCTCAAACCTGCATTTTCTACTGTTCCCTACCTCAGCATCATCCAGTAGATCATTTAGGCCAGAAATCTTACAATCACTCCTAAATTCTCCCTGACCCTCCCGATCTAGCCAATAGCAGTAATAACAACAATAATCAAATAGCTGTAATAATAACAACTAATTATAAGAGCTGCCATTTATTAGCTACTTACTATGTGCCAATACTAAGAACTTTACACACTCAGCCCATTTAATACTCACCACCACTATGATTATCCCCATCTTACAAAAAAAGAAAAAAAAAAAACCACTGGCAAAGAACATACTGATTGTTTGCCTTCATAAATCTCATTTTAATCCTCCATTTCCCATTGCCACTACTCTAGTCAAGGCCATCCTCAACTCTTGCATCAGCCCCACTTCCTCTATCCTGGCCCACTGCAGATCATTCTCCACTGAGCAACCAGAGTAATCTCCCTAAAATGTAATCAAGATTACTCCCAAGCTTAAAATTCACAAATGGCTTCCAACATCATTTAGAAAAAAACTTAAAGCTGTCTGCTTACTTACACTATGTCTCTCACTAGGTGATATGCTCTATGAAGACCAGAACCTTGTCTTATCTCTGGCACCCAGGGTCCCTCAGGGTATCCAGCACACAGCAAGTACTTAGCACTACTCTCTTCTCAATCTCACCCATTCGCCCAACTTTAATTACCATTTTTACTGCGATGTTCCTCACTTTATATCTAACTCCATACTGAACACCTGACTTTCAAAGTCACCTTAAATTTAATTCATCCCAAATAGGTTTAATTCCTCCTTTCCCATCTCCCGACCTCATCTACTCCTGCACTACCCCCGCCCCCAAAATAATGATTCGAACAATTAATCTTCTCCATCTAGGTGTAAATGGGATAACCCTCTATTCAAGTCAAAAACTTAAGAAACAATCTTGATGTTTCCTTTTAAACATATATCCAAAGCCTTAACCAAGCCTTATCAATTCTACCTCCAAAATGAGCTTCCAAGTACCTGTGCTCAGTCTCATTTCCGGACATTTATACTATCCCCTATGCTTGAGAAGCTTCTTGCTATCTCCTCAGCATGGCTAACCAGATCGCAGCCTTGGTCATATTTTCCAGGAACCCTTCCCTGACCTTCCGACCTAGTTTGAGTCGCTCTCCTGTGTGCGTCCCCTATCACAGCCCGTGTCACAATGCACTGCTAACTCCCCATAAACATGAGTTCCCAAAGGGAAAAAGGTCTGTGTCAGTCTTAGTCTGCCATGTCTCACAAACACAGTGCTCTGCAAGGAGCGGAACTCAGGCACCGCTGGCCGAGTGAGTGAACGAATGAATAGATGCAGGTGATGACAAACTCTACAGGTACAGAAGGAAGCCAACTGAATCTGAGGCGGCGCTACGGTAAGTGCCGCAGGGACTGCCGCGTGGTTTTCGCCAGCCAGAAAACAGGATCTACGGCTCCCAGAAGAACGCCCCAGCGAAAGTCCGGAAGGTCACTTACCAGCCACGGAGCTGAGCCAGCGGGGTGGCAGCCCCGCCTCGAAAGAGCACAGTAGCGGTTGGAGCAAGCTGCAAGGCCGAGGCTCGATTCGGTGTCGGAAACAGACCCGCTCCACACCCCGAGAACCTCTCAAGAAGCTCCACAGCAAGACACTGCTTCTTACTGGCGCCATGATTATCAGAGGCGACTTGCGCCGGAAGTGGCTGAGAGAGATTTCCGAGTCACGCCCAGTTTCATGCAGCATTCTGGGAAATGTAGTCTAGTTAAAGGCGGAAAACGCCGGAAGTCTTCTGGGCCTTTACAGACTTTCTGCTAAACCACTTATTCATAGGTGGACGGTGTTTATGTCCTTCCCTATGAATAAAGTTAAAACACCTGTTTTTCTGTGCTAAGCACTTATCCTAAGGCCTGGCAAAACAGGGTTGTTAGTAAACTCGTTTCCATCGTTCTAAATAACAAATTTCAGGCCAGGAGCGGTGACCCAAGCCTGTAATCCCAGCCCTTTGGGAAACCAAGGTGGGCAGATCACCTGAGATCAGGAGTTCGAGATCACCCTGGCCAATATGGTGAAACCCCGTCTCTACTAAAAATACAAAAGTTAGCCAGGCATGGTGGCAGGTGCCGGTAATCCCAGCTCCTCGGGAAGCTGAGGAAGGAGAATCTCTTGAACCCTGGAGGCAGAAGTTGTAGTAAGCCAAGATCGCCTATTGCACTCCAGCCTGGGTGGCAGAGTGAGACTCCCTCTCAAAAAAATAAACACTCTAGGCTGGGCGACAGAGTGAGACTCCGTCTCAAATAAATAAATAAATAAATAAATAATTTATTCCACTTCCTGCCAAAACCTTCTCCCCCATCCCCGTTTAAATCCAGCTACTTTTTTAACTTCTCCATCCACACTTCTCACACGCATCCTAAATCTAACTTCTGATTACCACCCCCACCACTGCCGCCACCAATGCATACATTTGATTCTCTGTCTCAACACTTACTCCTTTCCTTTATAGCTGTTTTACAATCTGTTATTTTGCTCTTTATCTGCTTATTTTTCTCACCCCATGAAGACAGCAACTCTACATATTTTATTGCAATATCACCTAGGTTAGTACATCTACATGCACGGCAAACTTTTGTTGAATAAATGAATGAATGATTGATTAAATGATTCTTTGCATCTTTTCCCAACTGCCCAGGATGTACAGGTCTCATCCTTCTCTATAGATTGGTGCCTATGCTAAGCACTTCAAGGCCTGGCAAATGGAGTTGTTAGTAAACTCTTGTTTGAATTAGCTGGATGAATAGACTCATCTTCCAGCCACACCTCTTTCCCCCCAGCACCCTGCATTAATAGCGTTTGGGAAGGGAGAGCACTAGGCTTGGTGCCTATTCAGGCATGACTGCTACCCTGCACTTCCCAATGCTTACACATACATGATAGCCAGTGTCAGAGACTCGTGGTGGGTTGAATGCAGGTGTCTCCTAGCCCATGCCTTCTCTGAAAAGCAACCCTTTACTTTGTTCCCATAGCTGAGAGGGCAGGCCTCAGTGGCTATGTTTTTCCCGTAAACATCCTCCTGGACACAGCTGATTAGACACCTAGTGCAGGAGGAATGAATCCATTGGCTGCTGTGTTAGTTTCCTGTGGCTGTTCTAACAAACTACTATAAATATTGTGGCTTAAAATAACAGAAATGCATTCTCTCACAACTCTGCATGCCAGAAATCTGAAATCAGTATTACTGGGCTGAAATCAAGGAAGCCGTGCTCCCTTTAGAGTCTTTGTCTAGGAGAGAATCTTCCCCTTGTCTCTTCCAGTTTCTGATGACTGTAAACATTCCTTTGCTTGTGGCTGCATCGTTTCAATCTCTGTCTCTATCTTCACATCAGCTTCTCTTCTTCCATTTGTGCCAAATCTTCTTTTGTTTTCTTTCTTTTCCTTTTTTTTTTTTTTTTTGACAGAGCCTTGCTCTGTCATCCAGGCTAGAGTGCAGTGGCAAAATCTTGGCTCACTGCAACCTCTACCTCCCAGGTTCAAGCGATTCTTCTGCCTCAGCCTCCCGATTACAGATGTAGTGGGGATTACAGATGCCTGCCACTGCACCTGGCTAATTTTTGCATTTTGCATTTCTGTATTTTTAGTAGAAACGGTTTTACCATGCTGGCCAAGCTGTTCTCGAACTCCTGACCTCATGATCTACCTGCCTTGGCCTCCCAAAATTCTGGGATTACAGGCATAAGCCACCATGCCCAGCTTGTTTTCTTCTTATAAAGATGTATGTGATTGCATTTAAGGCCCACCCTGATAATCCAAGATAATCTCCATTTAAAAATCTTTCTTAATCACATCTGCAAAGACCATGTTTCCACATAAGGTAACATCCACAAGTTCCATGGAGTACAATTATCCTTGGGAGGAAGTAGGGGACATTTTTCAGCCTACCCCAGATGACCAGGCACCAAGCTGATTTTTTTTCTCAATAATTCAAACTAAGACATAGAATAGTTGTTGGTGAAAGTTTGAAGTGAGTAACTCTTTAGGGTTTGGGCTGAAGTAGCCTTTTTCAGCAATGTGCTCACTGATGAGTGAGCAGGGAAAAGCCACTGTGCAGAGAAAGGCATGAAAATAGAGCAGATCCTCAGAAGCAGAGATGGGAGAATATGTGTGGAGAGATGGAGAAAGGTGCCGTCTTGGCTAGAGAGCCTCCCACTTTCCTTTCAATAACCTCTTTTACTTGGGCTACAGTGAGTTTTACTGACACAGAGCAACCAAGATTCCTGATTTCCGCTATAGCCTGGGACAGATGCTCACATCTTTCAGAGCCCCCGTACCTCACCTGCAAAATGGGCATAATGATAATACTTATCTTGCAGACTTTGAGAATAAAGTACTTTCAGGATCTGATGTCTGGTGTTTCATAAAGACGGTGTGACAGGTTGTATGGTGGCAAGTCAGTCAGTTATCTTTTTTTCTTTTTCTTTTTATTTTTTTTCTGAGACAAGGTCTTACATGGCTGGATCTTAGCTCACTGCAACCTCCGCCTCCTGGGCTCAAGCAATTCTCTCACCTCAGCCTCTCAAGTAGCTAGGACTACAGGTGCACACCACCATGCCCAGCTAATTTCTGTGTTATCCAGGCTGGTCTTGAACTCCTGGGCTGGAGCAATCTGCCCCTCTTGACCTGCCAAAGTGCTGGAATTACAGGCATGAGCCACAGTGCCCAAGTCAGTTACTTTCTGAGGAAAGTATTCAGAGGTACTCTGCTTGCAAGAAATAAATCTTTCCTGAGTATAATTGAAATGGAAGTAATTAGAAGGATACTGAATATCACAGAATTTAAGAAAAAGCTGAACAGCCAAGCTTCAGGAAGGACTTGAAAGATGGCAGCTCCAAGAACCCCAGAGGCGAGAACTCAAGAAATCTTTCTAGGAGGTTGCTGTCTTAATGGCTTAGTTCCAACTCCCTGCCTTCCATTCAATCTGAGTTCCTGGTGAAAGACTGATTGGCCTAGGTGGGGTCCTGTTCACCACTGGGGGTTGGGGAGGGTTGACCCTCTGATTGACAGTCTCAAGGCTATCTGGCTGCAGCTACTGTTAGGATTCATCAGGTCATATCTTCATCAGCTCTGTGGAGCAAGAATGGTTTTCTATTATTTGTAAAACAAAAGTATAGTGATGCCTCAGTGGGGAGTGCCTTATCCCACTGTCAGTGATTTACCAGGGTCTGGACTTCTGTTTTTTAAAAGAGATCAGTATTTTGTCCTGAGCTTTTAGAATCCAAGATGGAATCTGGGGATAAAAATCAGGGAGAGGAACAGAGAGAGGAAGAACAGAGCCCAAGGAAGAAAGGTGACCGTCTGGACAATGCAAGAACCCCCGCAGTCTCCAGCAACCACACTCTTGTGACTTCTATGTAGTCTTCAATTCCCTATCCTTGAGGCCTCCCACAAGGTCCACATCCATCCCACTTTTGTCTTCACCCAGAATTTTTCTTCTTCTGCTCCCTTTTTCAGAGTCCAAACTCCTTACATGTTTCTATAGAGACATAAATTCCATGGCCAAAATTCCCTTTTGTGTGCTGAGAAGGGACTAGTAGCAAGGAAAAAAGCAAAAATCCAGCAATGAGAAGGGACAAATGATGTTGGGAGATCCCTGAGGAAGCTTCAGAGGATGAAGATTCTAAGTGGAGGCATTGGTAGTAGATGCAAAGGAGCCTCTGCACCAGGAGGCCAGGAGTTAAGGATGATTAGAGCGTAGATACGTTTTGGGGAGAGAATCAGAAAGACTTCCTGACTCTCTAACCCTCTTTTTCTGAGCATTGGCAAGCAAAATCATTGGCCGAGAAGAAGTACAGTTGTGTTGGGAGCTATGGGAATGAGCAGTTTGAAGTATCTGCTGGGGCTGGACACGTGGCTGGGATGCAGCCTGCTGAGCAGTGGGACAGTCAGTAGCACTACAGAAAAGGAGATAATTCCAGAGAAAGAGGGGAAACATTTGAAGATGTTCCTGGAAGCCTATGTGAGGCTGTGCCTGAGCAGAAAACCTTGAACAATGGTGAGAATGGTTGAAGATGTGATGGCCCAAGCCCCTTCCCTCTCCCTCAGAGCGCACTGTCTTCTCATTAGCCCTGTTGGTCTTCATGGCAAATTGGTGAGGCAGACAGGGCAGGCACTGATAGTCCCATCTTCTGTTTGCATAAACTGAGGCTCTGAAGTTAAGGGTCTTGCACGAGACCACCCAATTTATTCCATGCAGTGACAAGGCTGAACTCTGAGGTGCCTGGCAGCTCTTGTGGTGAAAAAGCTCTGTTCCACATGTGTTCTATGGGGTGAAGAAAAACACCAACACTTCCAGAAATTACACAGCCTGACTTCTGAGCCATAATGTGGCCCAAAAGAGAGAAGGAGGGAGACTGTCCTCCACCATGAGACAGTGGGGGCGGATGAGTCAGTTACTCTAACACTGAAGTTAGTTTATTTCCTATTTTCTACGTGACACTCTGTCCTTTTTCTTCTGATAGCATCCACTGAACTACAATTCTACACCAAACTGACCACTTGAAACAGAAAATGATTGCCAGTGACCAAGGGTCACACAAGTCTGTGATGACAGGCAGACCCTCTGTCCTATAGCACGGGGACATAAATGTCAAAGGCACTGAGGCTGGCTGCTTCCTGCCACCCCAGCTGCCCCCACAGGGACTGGGGCCCAGAGCAATGGTCCATGACACAGCGATCGTGGATATGATCTATAATAGATGGCACTTGGCTCCCCTGCTCCCAAGAGCTGGCTGCTGTCAGGTTTGGTATGTGGAACATTTGTCTAAGGGACATGCTGGCCTGGGTTGAAAGTAATTCCCATCAGCTCAGAACCAGGTGGTCTGTCACTAGGTTATTTCTCAATTTGATCTGGATTCAGGAAGTCTCTCAGACTGAGAACTGGTATTTTCAAAGGTTACTAAGCCCGTCAGAAATTTCTTTCATGGGAAAATGTGATGTATCTGATTGCCCTGACATTTATGCTGTCTTCCACATCAGGAGCCTGAGCATAATTTCACTTGAGACTTAGGACTTCAGTATTTTGAAGATTCCTGGGGCCTGGGCTGGGAGAGGCTGGCAGAGGGATGCAGTGGTGGCTGTTTGCAGGAAGCCAGAGCCAGAAAGGGAAAATGTATGTTCTCAGGATGCCCTGTGTGCCTGTATGTGCAACCACATGTGTGTGTGCTCAGCTGTATGTGTCATGCAAGTGTGTATGTGCATATGTGTGTGTGTTCAGGAGACACATGTGTATGCATTTGTATATGTGTGGCCATTTTTGTATGCATGCAAATGCGTGTGTTCAAATATGTGCATATGTGTGTATGTACCCATGTGCGTGCAGGTACATTTGTATACGTTGGTTGAGCATATGCGTGTGTGTGTGGCCTTACAAGTGTTTTCAGGTGGAAATACATGTGTTCGCATGTGTATATTGGCTTGGGAATGGGATATGTTTAATGGTAGGAGCACAGGCTTTGGAATCAGACAGACATGGGTTCAAATACTAGCTCTGCAACTTATTAGCTATATGAGCCCATTTTACTGATCCCCTGCTAGTTCCTCCTCTTTAAGATGGGATGATAACAACTTCCACATAAGACTGGGGTGAGGGTGAACAGACATGAAGCAGACAGTGCTCTGGCACATAGTCAGCGGCCATCGAGTGGTAAATAGTATTATCAGTATTACTATCATCACCATCTTTATCATTCTCATCCTCATCCTCCTCACTATCATTCTTGTTCCACCTCACCTTATTCCTTATGAATGCTGGGTGGCATTCATTCTCCTCCTTTAGAAACTGTTTGGGGATGCAAACGTTTCAGGTTGAAATGAACTGACTTGACCTAGCAGTCTAGAGAAATGAGTGATCAAACGAAGTCCCCTCACTCCTTGTGACTTAGACTACTTCAGCAAATCGCAATTTCCCCATCAGCTGAATTGTACCAGTAAACATCTTGCTCAGTGAGTTTCCTTCTGTGCTGGTAATTCTTGTAGGGATGAAAGCAATCAAACATTTGTTGGCCACCTTCTGCACACTCAGATCTGAGACAAGCTCTGTGGAAAATACAGAAAGAGAATACACATATTCCTAACCGCAATGATTCCCCAGTGGAGTTGACTTGTTTTTTAATAAATAAATACCTAAACAAATAGGTTTATTCAGGTATAAGTGGCATACAACAAACTGTACACACTGAAAGCATATAATTTGATGAGTTTTGACATATGTGTGTACCATATAACCATAACCACAGTCAAGATAATGAAAATATCCATCACCCCCAAAGTTTCCTCATACTCCTTGGTAGGTAATCTCTTCCTGCTGCTCTTCCCAGATAACTCTCTTCCCTGGCAGCCACTGCTTTCTTTAACTATGGATAGTTGGCACTTTCTAGCATTTCATATAAAAGGCACCACAAGTTTGTATACTCTTTTGTCTGGCTTCTTTCACCAAACATAATTATTTTCAGATTCACTCATGGTGTCACATGTATCAATAGCTTGTTCCCGTCTACGGCTGAGTAATATCTATTGTGGTTTATGGACCACAACTTGTTATCCATTCAACTGTTGAGGGACTTTTGGGTTTTTCCCAGTCTTTGGCTATGGCAAATAAAGCTCCTATGAACATTTGTGTACACGTCTTTGCACATATGTTTTCATTTCTCCTGGGTGAACATCTAGGAATGAATGGCTGTGTTTAACTTTTTAAGAAACTCCCACTTTTCTAAAGTAATTGTACCATTTTACATCTCCATTAACATATTACATAAGAGTACTGTTTCCTCCACATCTTCATCAACATTGCAAATACTCTTCTTAATGTTAGCCTTCTAATAAACATGGTATCTCACTGTGGTTCTTAATTTGTGTTGGCCTAATGACTATTGATGTTGAGCATATTTTCCTGTGCTAATTTTCCATACATATATTGATTCGTCTAATCAAATTTTTTGACCACTTTAGAAATTTAGTTTAGTTTTTTATTTTTTAATTTTGTGAATTCTTAAACATCAGAATATATATATGTGTGTATGTATATATATTACATATGTGTATATAGAGAGATTTTCATATTGGACTTATATCCAGAATATATATATATATGGGGGGGGCAGGGGGTGTGTGTATAAACACAAATATATAAATATCAGAATATATATGTGTGTGCACAATATGTATATGTTTAACAGTGACAAGGCTGAACTCTGAGGTGCCTGGCAGCTCTTGTGGAGAAAAAGCTCTGTTCCACATGTGTTCTATGGGATGAAGAAAAACACCAACACTTCCAGAAATTACATAGACTGACTTCTGAGTACACACGTATATATATTCTGATATTTATATATGTGTGTGTATATATAAATACAATACATGCACACACACACACACACACACATATTCTGGATATAAGTCCAATATGAAAATCTGTTTTCAAACATTTTCTCCCATTTTGTGGCTTGCCTTTGTATTTTCTTAACATCTTTTAAAGGTAAGTTTTTATTTTGCTGAAGTCCAGTTTATCAACATGTTCTTTTATGGATCATCCTTTGTTTAACCCAAAGTCACAAAGATTGGATCCTATGGTTTTTTTCCTAGAGACTTCTAGAACCCTCATAGTTCATAGTTTTATATTTTACATTTAGATCCATGGTTCATTTCGAGTAGATTGTATCAGATGTTTTACATAGAGCATCATGTTGCCTGTGAATAAAGACAACTTTAATTCTTCTTTTCAATCTGGGAAGCTTTTTTCTTTTTCGTTTTTTGGGACGGCTGGTGCAGGATGTGGTTACACTGACTAGAACCTCCAGGAGAATGTTAAACAGCAGGGATGAGAGCAGACATCCTTGTCTTCTTCCTGATTTTAGAGGAAGAGCATTTGGTTTTTACATTAAGCGTGTCATCTGTGGGTTTCTCATCTGTGGATTTTTGTCCTTTGTCAGGTTGCAGAAATTCCCTTTTACTTCTAGTTTGTTGTTGTTGTTGTTTTTTAATCAGGAATGAATGTTGGATTTCATCAAATGCCTTTTGAGCATCTTTTGAGATAAGCATGGGGTGTTACTTTTATCATTTGTGGGGCTTCTGTAAGTTAAACCAACTATATTCTCGGGATGAACCCCACTTGATAAGGACATATAATACTTCTTTATATATTATTGGATTAATTTGATAAAATATTTTTAGAATTTTTACTCTATGTTCATAAAAGATATTAGTCTGCAGTTATGTTTTCTTGTACTATTTTTGTCTGGTTTTTGTATTGGAGTAATATTGGCCACAGAATAAATCAGAATGTCTTTCACTCTCTTTAATTTTGGAGAAAAGTTGTGTAGAATTAATATTATTTCTTTCTTAAATATTTGGTAGAATTCACCAGTGAAGCCATTTAGGTCTAAAGTTTTTTGTGGTAAGGCTTTTCACTGTCATCCTATTATTTTGTTTTTATTTGTCCAAATTCTTATTGCTCTATTTTCCTCCTTTACTGCTTTCTTCCAAATTAGTTGAATTTTTTCTAATTCTATTTTATATCCTTTACTGTGTTATCATATTTTCATTTGACTGGTTGTTTTAGGAGTTACAGTATATATCACTAACACAGTCTGCTTTCGTATGATAGCATACCACTTCACAGCTAAGAACTTACAACAATATTCTTCTGTTTTTCCCTCTTAGCCTTTATTCTATTTATCATGTATTTTACTTCATACATATTATAAAGCCTATAATGCACTGTTACTACTCTTGTTAAACAATTATCTTTTTATCATATCTTGTTTAAAAAGCCAATTATATTTGTATTTTAATATATTCTTTTAGAGAATATGAAAAAATTGAGCAAAAACTACAGAGCATTCCCATATAGGACCTTTTTCTCCAACAGACACACACCAAGTTTCCCCTATTATTAACATCTTACATTACTGTGGTACATTTGTTAGCATTGATAAACCAATAATGGTACAGTATTTTAAGCCAATGTCCACGGTTTGCATTAGTGTTCACTCTCTGTGCTGTACAATTCTATAGCTTTGATAAATACATGGTGTTAAATATCCACCATTGAAATATCAGTCAGAATATTTCCACTGCCCAAAAATCCCGTACTTCACCTCTTCATCCCGTTTTTCCTCCTCTTCAACCTCACGCAACCACTGATCTTATTACTGTCTCTGAAGTTTTGCTTTTTCCAGAATGTCATATGGTTGAAATCATATAGTATGTAGCCTTTTCAGACAGCCCTTTTTCACTTAGCAAATATGCATTTACGATTTCCCCATATTTTTTGAGACTAGATAGCTCATTTAAAAAATTGCTGAATCATATTCCATTGTCTAGATGTATCACAGTTTGTTCACCTACTAAAAAAAATCTTGGCTGCTTTTGATTTTTGGCAATGATGAATAAATCTGCTATAAATATTCATGTGCAGGGTTCTGTGCAGATATACATTTTCAACTTATTCAGGTAAATATTTAGGAGTGCAATTGCTGAATCATAAGACTGTGTGGCTCCAATGTCTTTTATCTTGCATTATTTCTGATGAGAAATCTGTTGTCATTCTTTTGTTTCGCTATACGTGATGTGTCGATTATTTTCCCTCTGTCAGATTTTAAGAATTTTAAAATTATAATTAGCTTTGACTAATTTGATTATGAAGTGCCTTGCTGTAGTTTTCTTCATGTTTCTTGTGCTTGAGATTTGTTGAGCTTCTTCAATCAGATGCATAGTTTTTATCAAATTTGGAAAATTTTTGTCCAGTTTCTTCAAATATTTTTTGTTCACTTTCCTATCTCCTGCTGTCCTTCAGGGCCTCAATGACATGTATATTAGGCTACCTGAAGCTGTCCCACAGCTTACTAATGCTGTTTCCTCTTTGTCAAAAAAAAACCTATTTTCTCTATGCATGTTTCATTCTGAACCATTTCTATTGCTGTGGTTCCAAATTCTTTAATCTTTTCTTCTTCAGTGTCTAATCCGACATTAATCCCACCCAGTGTGTTTTTATCTTAGAGATTGTAGTGTCCATCTCTGGAAGTTTTGATTTAGGCCTTTTTTGTTATCTGTTTATGCTTAACTTTAAGAGATGGAATACAGTTATAATAGCTTTTCAAGTCCTTCTCTGTTAATTCTATGTGTGTGTCAGTTCTGGGTTAGCATAATTTATTCTCATGATACATTATGTTTTTCTGCTTCTTTATATGCCACTTAATCATCATTTGGATGTCACATATTATGAATTTTACTTTGTTGGATGCTGCATTTTTTGGTATTCTTACACATATTCTTTAGTTCAGAGTGTAGTTGAGCAAATTGGAAACATTTTCTCTTTTTTTTTTTGAGACAGAGTCTTGCTCAGTTGCCAGGTGCCAGGCTGAAGTGCAGTAGTGAGATCTCGGCTCACTGCAACCTCCGCCTCCCAGGTTCAAGCAATTCTCCTGCCTCAGCCTCCCAAGTAGCTAGGACTACAGGCGTGCGCCACCATGCCCAGCTAATTTTTGTATTTTTAGAAGAGACGGGGTTTCACCATGTTGGCCAGGCTGGTTCTGATCTCTTGACCTCGTGATCCACCCGCCTCAGCCTCCCAAAGTGCTGGGATTACAGGCATGAGCCACCATGCCCAGCTACATTTGCTCTTTTGGGCTATTCCTTTACGATTTGTTAGGTGGGTTTGGAGTAGTGCTCCATGTAGGGCTATTTATTTCCCATTCACAAAGACTTTACCCAATGCCCCATAATTTAGGAATTGTTCCATTCTTGTTGGCTGAGCCAGGCACTATTTTCAGCACCATGTGTTTTTGTTGTGTGTGTGTGTGTGCGCGCGCGTGTGTGCTGTTCACTGTTCCTAATCCCTCTGGATGCCCTCCCTAACCCCCAGCTTTCAGGCAGTTTCTTCATACACATGCTCTGATCAGGACTCTGCTGAGTAACTGATGAGGATGTACCCTTTGCAGATCCTGAGTTCTCTCGCTGTGAAGCTCTCTGTCTCTTTGGTACTCTGATTAGCAAACCCTAGCCACCTTGGTCCCGCTGAGCACTCAGCGTTACCTCCTGAATACAGGAAGATTTCTAGGCTCTGCCTGGGTTCCCCTCTCTGTACCATCACCTGGAAAGTCCCTCAAGGCAGTGAGTTGTGAAAATGGTAGAGATCCTCTTCTTTGTATCCTCTCTTTCAGCAATCACTGACCTTCACTACAAGCCACTGTTTAGTATCTTAAAAACCAGTTTTATATATTCTGCCTGTTTTGTTTCTTTGTTTCAGGTAAGTCTGGTCCCTGTTCCTCCATCTTGGATGGAAGTGGAGGTCCTCCTCAATGAAGCTGGCAGGACAAAAACACCTCAGTGATACCATTAGGGAGTAATTTAAGATTGGAGACCATACATTTTCTAAACCTAGAATTGTAAAAGGATATTTTTCTTCTGGTTTAAAAACTATAGTTCATGAGGACTCACAAAGAAATACAAATCATGAAGCAATTGTAAAAAAGCATGAAATTCCAGGAAATTGGAACTGCCACTGAATATCTAGGACGGAGGGGCTCCATGGTGGAGGATTTCCTAATGAATGGCTAGGGTGAGCTAAAGGATGAGGAGGGCTGCAGAGAGGTGAGCAGCAAGACTAAGGCAGGTTCCCCTGTTACATGCTATCACCGTGTCCTAGCCCTGCATTTAGAGTGCTTATAAAGTTTAGTTAAATAATTGTTTACTTGGTTATGATCTTTTTTACCTTACCGACAAAAGGCTCCATAAGGGCAGAGCCTTTGGCACTATATCTTCAGTAGCACTTCAATGTGTTTGACACATGGTAGAAGCTCAATAAATACCCATTGAATAAATGGACCAGGTGCGGTGGCTCACACCTGTAATACCAGCACTTTGGGAGGCCAAGGCAGGTGGATCACCTGAAGTCAGGAGTTTGAGACCAGCCTGGTCAACATGATGAAACCCTGTTTCTACTAAAAATACAAAAATTAGCCGGGCATGGTGGCACGTGCCTGTAATCCCAGCTACTCAGGAGGCTGAGGCAGGAGAATCGCTTGAACCTGGGAGGCAGAGGTTGTAGTGAGCCGACATCGTGCCATTGCACTCCAACCTGGGCAACACAGCAAGACTGTGTCTCAAAAAAATTAAAAATACCCCATTGAATAAATGAATGAATAAATTAATAATGATGAGTAGAATTAGGAGAGCAGGCCCCAGGCCTCCAGGCAAGGATGAGAAGAACCAGCCCATCTAAGAATTGGAGAGCAACAATGATGATGACCTGCGGGGTGGACAGAGCCCACAGTTCACCCTTGCATGTGCTCTGTACTTAGTGGCTGCTCACAATTGTGCAAGTTAGCAGAATGTTCTGTTGTCCACTGCACTGTAACCAACTCTCTAAAACTTGGCAGCATTTATTTTACTCATGAATCTGAAATTTGGGTAGGACTTGGTTGGGACAGCTCATCTCTGCTCTCTCTTGTACCACCTGGAGTAGCTCAAAGGCTGTGCCTGTGATCATCCAAAGGCTCATTTGTCACACGTCTGCCAGTTAATGCTGGCTGTCAGCTGAGGTCTCAGCAGGGGCTGTCAGGCAGAATACCTACACGTTGCTTCACATTCTGGTGGCTGGATTCCAAGAGTCAGCATCTTAGAAGAAAGCAAGTCAGTCCAAAGCCATATCACCTTTTCTAACCTGGTCTTGGAAATCATGCAGCATCTCTTCCAACTCACTTTATTCAGTAGAAGCAAGTCGCTAAGATTGGCCAGTATTCAAGGAGAGGTGACTTGGACTCCACTTTTTGAAGGGGTGAGTGTGACAGAACATGTGGACATGTTTATAGACCACCCTTCAGGGTGCCTGTGGAGTGCTGCCGCATGCGTGGCCAGTGTACTGTGAGAAGGCCCCAGCCAAGCTGAGGGGAGGCAATGCTGACACAGGAGCGGGTGATGATGGGGACAATGTGACAGCCTGGCATCAGTCTGCGGCTCCTAGCAGGGCTGCAGATCAGGGGACAAGCTCCCTCACCCTGAGAGCTGGGTGCTCAGTGGGGGACGCCTCCCTAGAGGAAGAGGTAATTGAGGTGTAGCAAGAGGGGAGGACACTTCTGGGAAGGAGGTACAAGGTAAGGCTGTGGGGTGGTATGTGGCCTGTCCAAGCCCAAACAGCTGCTGAGTGGCAAGTGGTTTGAACCCACATTTATGTGTGGGAAGGGCCTGTCTTCTTCCAACGCAGCAGCAGCAGCAGCAGCTCTAAGAAGACAATGATGATAATAGCAATGGTTCTTACCAGGGGAGCCAGGGACCCACAGACTGGAATTAATGTGAATCCGGGCTCCGTCTTGTACTAATGGGGTGAATTTGTGTGTGACTCCACTTCTCTGAAACTCAGTTTCTCTTCTGTAAACTGGGCTTGATAATCCCCACCTTTTGGTGTTGCCGTGGGGCTCAGTGTTAACCCTCATGAAATGACCAGCAGCGTGGGCTGCAGAGAAGGTTCTCAGTGAGTGGTACTCAGGGCTACCTTGGCAGGACACTTTACCATTTCACATTCTGGCCTTTTCATTTGTTCCCCCAAATCACTTGAGAGAGGAAGGGCTGGGATGATCATCCTGGGTGGAGGTGAGGAGCAGGGACAGCGTGGACAAGGCATGTGTGGGCCAAGCGGCAGGCACTGGAGGTGGCATGCGAGCACCTGGCCAGTTCGGAGGTGCTCCGGGTTCCCGGACAGCGCCCTCCTCCGCGTAGTGACGGACGCGTGTTCTTCTGGCGGGAAGCGCTAGGTGGCGCTGTGGGACCGCCGTGGGGAGCTAGACGCTGGAGCAGGGCGGGCATCCTCCCAGGCGGCTAAGCCTTCAGGTGTCCTTCCCGGCCAGGCCCTCAGTGGAGCTGGTGCAGCCCGTTCCGTGTTTGGCATCTCTCGGACTCACACAGAGACAGAATACATTCTCCTTTTCATGCAGCCTCGTGCTACCTTCTCCGCTGGGACTGCAGACAGACCCTCCCTCCCTCCTTCCTGCCACAGAGGCATAGGGGCTCTCAGGATGGAGAGAGCTGTGGGAGCAGGCAGCACCCGTTCTAGAAGAGAGGGTGACTTTGCTGCAAGGACCCTGCCTAGTCCCTAAATGCCAAAGGCTACATCTGGGCATGCAAACCCCTCTTTCTAATGCTGTAAATTTAGTGATAAATCTCCACAACCATGTCTGGGGAGACTTACTTTTCTGCCAGGAAGGGGCCACATTTCCCTCCCATCTAGTCTGGCACTTGGTAACCCCACCTGTGCTCACAGGCGTTTGCCATGAATCTTTCAGGGTGTGGTAGAGTAGAGAGCCTGTGTCAGGTGCCCATCAAATCTGTAAGGCAAGCTCAGCCTCCACAAACTAGTAATTTAAAGTCAGAGTGGCAGTGGTAGCTTCTCTGAGGCTCATCTGCAGAGCTGGGACAGTCATCCCTACTTTGTGGGGTTGCAATGAGAAATAAATGATGTGTCTTGTGGAAGCGCTTTGTCTGCTGGAAATCTCCAGGCACCTGTAAGATGTGCTTATCACTGAAAGATAACACCTTTGGATAGCCTTGGGGAATGTACAAAGTATCTGGTGTGGGCAGCAAGTGCCAGGGAGATGACAGGAGGCTGGAAAGGAGACACGGGCCTTGAGCCAGGTAATCAGGGTTAAGGGTGTGAGACGAGTGGGACTCACACAAGCATAGTGATTGGAAAGTGTCAGTCAGTGGGACCTGGCCCACATGGCCCGAAGGTGAAGACAGGGACAGACTGATGGGGTCTTCAGTGCCTGGACACTGAATCTGAACCCAGTTCTGCAGCCATCGGGGACTATTTAGGATTCTCAATCTCCATCTAAGAAGGGGCAGCCCCCAGACAGGCCTCTCCCGCAGCAGTGGGAATGGGAGAGGGGCAGCCAGCTGCGAGGCTCCTGTAATCTCTGTGCACTTCACCCTGCTCTTAAGTGTGAAACACTTGGTTAGAAACACTGCTCCTCCTCCAACTTCTCCTGATGGTTGAAATGGGCTTGAGGGTCGAGGTCTGCTGTTGTTTTCTGTCTCAGGAGGACAGGCCCAGCTGGCCACAGCAGACTGCCTTGACAGCTGATCCAGTGCTGTTCACACACGTGCTCCACATGCCCTGACACATGAAGAATGTCTCCAGGCTTCACCTCCCACCTCCCTCGAGGCAGGAAGCCCATCCCCAGACCTGTCTGAGCTGTCTCAGAGAGAAGCCGGGTTATGAAACCACGGCAGCTCCCCACCCCCAGCACACACACACACACACACACACACACACACACACACACACAATGAAATGCACAGTGGACAGGGAAAGCCACGCAAAACCACAGGGCCATGTGGTGTGCTCACACACTAGACACACACAAGAAGGAGGATGTGCTGCAGCCAGCCTGGGCTCCTCCTGCACAGAGTGGCAGGGTTGGCTTTCCTTCCATGGCAACCACATCACCAATCCTTGGAACTGTCGGCCAGGAGGCCTTAGATGTGGACCAGAGGTCTTGGCCAGTGGGCTCTTCTGTTGGGAAGTAAAGGAGGCAACTGAAATCACTTTCCATTCTCTGCCTATGTCTGAGAATCTTTCCAAAATGCCAGCATTCACAGTGCCCATCATTTTTGATAGCTTTGGATGAAACATTCCTTGAACATCAACTCTGAACCCCAGCAACAGAAAGCCAGCAGAAGGAGGAGAAGGGTAAGAACTGGAGGAGGTGAGTTGGCCTAAAGACATTCGTGGGACAACCTCTCTGGAGGAAAGCTGGAACCTCAGTTGATTTCTGTGCATGCGATCATTCTTCCTACAGGGAGAAGGCAGAAGAAGAAGGCAGAATCTGGGGCAGTAGGAGGCTCGGTGTGTTGGATTCTGGCTCGGCAAGATGTATGTTCTGAGATCCGGGAGCAATTTCATGTCATGTGATTTTCCCCTCGTGGTAGCCTGGCAAGACACTTGAGCCAGAAAAGAGGCGAGAAACCAACTCCCCTCTGTGTGAGGAGTGCTGTGTGCTTCAGTTTTTCCTTCTGCAATATGGGGATAACAGTACACACAGGCATTTCCCAGGTTGCCATGAGGATTAACGGATAGATGTTAAAGATTTGGAAAAGGGCAATGCACCATTTAGTGGAGGTGGTATTTCCCCCCAGTGGAAAAAATAAACAGTATATTCTTACTACGTACAAGTACAACCTCACTCCCCAAAGCCGAATGAGTCTGAGAATCAATCCAAAAGCAAACCTGGAGGGCAAGAGCTGGAATTCTTGGTGAGGCGGCCTTTGAAGTGAGGGCTCTCCCTCCCTCTGATGGCTCCGGCAGCTCCCCCGGCCCTGCCTGATGAAAGGGAAGACAGGCTCTGTTGTGGTTTAACACATGCCCCAGATGTCAGGTTGCAACGCTGTTCAGCAATTAGCTCTCAGAGGTGGCAGCTGTGTGGAGTGGAAAGGGCCAGGCTTGGAACCAGGGTGCCTGTGTCCCAGTGCCAGCCATGCCCTACATTAGCTCAGCACCCTTGGGCGAGCCGCTCAACTTCCCCAGTCAAATGGGGATGAAGCCAGCACAGGCCTACTTCCTAGGATTGCTAGATTTACCAAATAAAAATACAGGACATCCAGATATATTTGAACTTCATATAATCAACAAATAATCATTTAATACCAGTATGTCCCAAGCAATATTTGGAACACACTTATACTAAAAGTATTATTCAATATTTATCTGAAATTCAAATTGAACTGGGCATCGTGTATTTTATCTGGCAACCCTACTCCTCCATGAGATTCTACAAGGAGTCCACTGGGTGAAGGGGCTTCAAGAATGTAAACACTTTCAAGGTCACGTTAGGAGCTATTACAGAAGGATTGTGAACAGTAACTATAGCAACCAAAATGATCTTTCACTTTGAGCCCTCTAATACCTCCTGCTCTTCCGTCTCTTCCTCCACTTCAGTGGAATCTCTTCATTTCTAAGGGCCTCCCCAGCTCTTCCAACCCCGATCCTCTGTGACTTCTCCCGTCCCGCTGTCCATCCCCAGGGTCCTCAACGGACCCATTTGGGTTCTTGGAGGCTGCTTGAAGTTGTCCTCTGCTCTCCCTCCTCTCTGGTCTTAGTCAGCTTAGGCTGCCCTAAGAAAATACCATAGACTGGGTGGCTTAAACAACAGTAATTAATTTCCTCTAGTTCCGGGGGCTAGAAGTCTGAGGTCAGGGTGCCAGCACAGTCAGGTTCCGGCCCAGGCCCTCTTCCTCCCTGTAGAGGCTGCCTTCTCGCTGTGTCCTCACATGGCCTTTGCTCCATGTGTGCACATAGATCTCCCTCTCTTCCTCTTCTTACAGGGCCACAATCCCATGAGATTACAGCCCTTCTTTATGATATCATTTAACCTTAATTACCTAAGACTCAATCTCCAGATACAGTCCCATTGGGTATTAGGGCTTCAACATGGAAGTTACAGGAGGACACAATTCCATCCAGAGCACCCGCCTCCACTGTTGTCAAAGTTGCTGCAGTGGGAGGTCCAGGGGCCCACTGAACAGTCCTCCTGTGGTCCGCAGCTTCCATGGCAGACTGGGTGCTCTGTTTCTCATCCTTGAGCTCAGAGGCCTCCTCTGTGCAATGGAATGACATTGGCCCAGTCTCAAAAGGATTTCTTGAGAGGAAAATGAGATGATGCTGGTAAAGCACCTAACATGGCCATGCACACAGTGACCCGAGTGCACCTGCTAGCTACCATGCCACCAGCTCACCACCCGCCTCCACCATGCCAGGCGGCCTGCTGGCAGGCACCCATGCCTCTCCCTCACTGTGGCCTCCTAGTACCTGTTTCCACTGTTCTCACCATTCCAGGCTGCTGGTCTGGCCAGCTGCTGCCTCCTCAGTGCCTGTCATGGTTTGGCTCTGCCCCCATCCAAATCTCATATTGAATCATAACTCCCATAATTCCCACGTGTTGTGGAAGATAATTGAATCATGGGGGCGGCTTCCCCCATACTGTTCTCATGGTAGAGAATAAGTGTCAGGAAATCTGATGGTTTTATAAGGTGCTTCCCCTTTTGCTTGGCTCTTATTTTCTGTCTTGTTTGCTGCCATGTAAGACGTGCCTTTTGCCTTCTGCCATAACTATGAGGCCTCCCCAGGCATGCGAGTCTCCATTAAACCTCTTTTTCCTTATAAATTACCCAGTCTCGGGTGTGTCTATATCAGCAGCATGAAAATGGACTAATACAGTGCTTGTCTGCCTTCCTCTCCCCAACCTTGCTGGATATGCTCTCTGATGACCAGAATTCGGTCAATGTCATTGTTCCCAAAATGTAGCAGAGAAATAGACAAGCTCACACCACCAGCCCCTTCCCTCCCCAACCCAACTGAGGCCTTCCAGAAATCCAGCCCTCTCAGGGAAGCACAGCCAGTGTCCAAGGTGGGGCTGGCTCTCTGCTGCCCCCTTTTGGGGCCCCTAGTGACTTTCAAGACAGAGTACATCTGGGGATGGAGGTGGGTGGACAATCATGAGAAGGATGAGGACTCTGGGGTCTTTTGCTTTTGTTCTCAGTCCAAGGAGCAGTCAGGGCCAAGTGACCCACTGGGAAGGACAGGGGATGAGAAACAGGAGCCTCTGCCCTGCCTCCTGCAAAGCCCTGGGCCCATCCCTTAGCCCTGCTGGCCTGCAGTTTTCCTTCTGTCAGAAAAAGAGACCAACCTATGCATGAGCCACCTCTCAAAACCATTCATTCATTCATCCAACACACAGCCTGCTCCCAGGATTGGGGCACACACAAGGGAAGGACACATCCTTGCTGTTGTGGGGGCTCCAGGCCAGAGGGAGGGATGGAGGTGATGCAGCCACAGTGCAGTGAGAAGAACCTGGACGGAGGCAGGTTCGGGACACACAAGATAGCATGGGGGAGGGGGCCGGCTCCCAACGCGAGCAGACAAAAGGGAGCAGTGATGCAACATGCACCAGTGACAAAAATTTAAAAGTCAGCCATCTCACATGTTGGCAAGGATATGGTACAGTAGGAACATCACATTCTGCCAGTAGGAGGCCCATTTAGCTCAACTTCTCCAAAAACACTAGAGACATCCATTCCCTAAGACCCAGAAATCCCACTCCTAGGTATGTGCCCACATCCACATGTGCACCAGGAGATCTGTACTGGAGCACTCTCAGCAGCAATGCTCATAGAAGTCCCAGCTGGACACAGCTCCCCGAGGGCCAGCAGTGATAGAATGCGAATGATTAAACAGTGGCACGTTCACACAACAGAATGCTACACAGCAATGAAAATGAACATGAGGTGGCTGCATGCAATAATAAGGACAAATCTCATAAGCACAGTGTTGGCAAAAGAGGCCAGATGCTAAAAAGTACATACTGCATGGCTCCATTTTCATGAAGTTTTGAATATGCAAAACTATATTGCTTTAGGATGCACACATGGGGGTAACAAATCTCAAAATGAAAACCAGGACTAGCGCCGAATCAGAAAGGTGCTTTACTTCCATCTAGTGGTTTCTCTAGGACGGAGGTTCTCAACTGGGGATGATTTGTCAATGTCTGTAGGATATCTGTCAATTTCTGGAAGGGTATATTCAAGTGTGATGACCTTGAGGTGGGGTGGGAAGCAGGGTAAACATGCTACTGGCATGTACTGGATGCTATTGGCCAAGGATGCTGCTAAATATCCTACAATACAGGACATCCCTCCCCACCCACAGCCCCAACACCAAGGAATTATTCTCCTGCCATGGCATAGTGCTGACCTTGAGACATCCTGGTCTAGGAGAAAATGGAAGACGCTCATATGTGGCTTCTAAAATCCTGGCAATGTACATGGGTGGTCATCTAAAATGCATCCTTTAAGTGCTATATAAAGATTTTATATACTCTAAAATAATTATAGGGAATGCAGTTGGGTGTTTGAGAAGATCAGCAGGGAGGTCCATGAGATGAGGTCAGCCTTGGCATCTGGCCACAAGGGGAGCCCAGGACCAGGGCTATTGCTGGGAAACCCCTCATGAGGCACTTCAGATACCTGAGCAGCCTGACACTGGCCCCAACAATCTCCCAAGAAGCTGGCACACAGAGGGGCTCCCCATGCTTAGGATGAGTGCCCTGCCCAGTGATGGGAGTCCTCTCGGCTCTGCTCTACTGAGGGGTGCCGCAGAGGCCACAGGGGGCCAGGTGGGGAGAAGGCCTGGCTGGCTGCCCCGCCGCCACTCTCAGGATGGTCTGGGTGTCCAGTGCTTCAATGAGGCATTTTTGGTGGTACCCAGAACTACATCCTTTCACATCCACTTATGGGGGAACCCCACAAACAAGATGAGCTTTTTCACTCCAAGATTAATAAGGAAGACAGCAACAACACATACTGGAATTCACACTTAAACTTGTGTTTGAATCTTGACTTGCCACTTACAAGCAGTGTGACCTCGGACAAGTGACTTGATTTTGCTGAACCTAAGCTTCACTGTGTGTAAAACTGATGTCTATTGCATAGCATTGGCATGAGGAAGAGATAAAATGATGTCAGCAAAATGGCCAGACCGGCATCCAGGGCATAGTAGCAGCTACTAAGTGGCAGCCATGACTGGTCACTGTCAGAGGCAGCACAGCCAGTGACATGCTGAGGAGTGTGGCTGGCAGTGGCTACCATGGGCTCTCCACCTCATTCTGTGTCACGGTTCAGACCTCTTGTGTCTGCTACCTGTATTCCTACTAATAGCCCTTGGTACTGACTGACTTAAAAATTATTAGCCCCTTTGGGGAAACAAAGGAAGGAATTTGGGTCCAAGCCTGGGGCAAGGCTTTGAAAGAGAACTGTGCTCCCTGGACACGCGCACTATTGTGAGAGCCTGCACATCTGCTTCCACCACCTCCACAGACACCCTGATTCTCTTGCCAGGGTCTCAGCTCTGTTTTGTTTCACAAAAAAGACCATGTGCCGATCAGTCAGGGGCCCAGCAGGCAAGAGATAGCATGCTTGATTTAGGATCATTTGAAGGGAATTTAACTGATCAACTATTCAAATAGCATGACCTCGGATCTTTGAGTGAGATCTAGGGATACCTCCGGGACAGTACAGATTCTGAAAGGGCAGGAGGATGAAAGAGTTACCAGAACATGAAAGGGGAGCCCACGTGGTCCAGGCAGGGATGCCTGGAGGGAGCTGTGACCTTCAGTCCAGGGACATGAGCAGCCTGCCACAACCCTGCAGGATCTGCTAGAGGAATAAATACTCCCACTCATTTCTCCCCTACCCTTGGATCTCCTGCTGGTATAGGAACACAGTGGGCAAGAGGGTCTTCATGCAGTCCATTCTGGTCAAACTCCTGGACACAGAACAGGGTGGCAGAAGAGTGGGTGTAAACAGAAAATACTCAGCATGGGTGTGTTTGAAGGGGGTTTCAAAGGGGGCTCCTTTTGGAGACTCTCTGTGTTGACGGGTCCCTTCCTCATATGTCAGTCTTATAAAGACTCATGTTTGAGTGAGATTTTAAAAATCAACTTTATTGAGGTGTAATTGGCACATGATAAAGTGCATCCATGTTAGATGTACCCTTTGGTGGGCCTTGTGGAATGTATACAGCCATGTAGCCCTCACTATAGTCAATGTACAGAACACTCCCACCACTCTAGACACCCTGATTCCCTTCCCCATCAGTGCTCCACCCCAGCCTTGCCTCTGAGCAGTCACAGAGCTGCTTCCTGTCATTACAGATCAGATTTGTCTTTTCTGGAGATTCATATAAATGAAATAACCCAGCACATACTCTTTTGTGTCTGATTGATTTCACTCTGCATAATTTTGAGATTTATTGTGTATACAGGTTGTTTATTGTTAGTATTCCATTTGTCTCAAAATGTCATGACTTATTTATTCCTTCACCTATTGATGGACATTTGGCTGTTTTTAGGTTTTTACTATTAAGACTAAAGCTTCTATGAATATTTGCAGAGGAGACTTTATATAGACAAATGTTTTCATTTCCCTCAGGTAAATATCCAGGAAGGAGATTGCTGGGTCACATGATAAGCATCTGTTTAACTAGATAAGGACCTGCTAAACTGTTTTCTTAAGTGGGCTTATTTTTTGAAACCCACCAGCAAAGTATGAGGGTTCTAATTGCTCCTCATCCTCGTCAACACTTAGTATCTTTAGTATCTTTAACATTAGCCATTCTAGTGGAGAGGAGGTGGTGATATCTCATTGTAGTTTACTTTGAGTTTCCCTCTGATTAATGACATTCAGCATTGTTTCATGTGCCTGCTGTCCATTCAGATATCTTCTTTTGTGAAGCATTTCTTCAAATCTTTCGCCTTTTTTTAGTTGTCTGTGTACTTAACATTGAGTTAATTCCTCCCAGTTTATGGCCTGTCCTTTTGTTTCTTAACAGTGCAACCTGAAAACCAGAATTGTTTTAATCTCTCATTAGGGCCCTTACATGTAACCGTGTAAGAAGGGCCCGTTCTCCTTACCCTGCCAGTGGAGAGCCACTGGCTTTGTATCCAAACAGCTGTAGATTAAAACCCTAACTTTGCCATGAGCTGGCTATAGAGCACTGAGCAAAGTACTGAGTTTTTCTGTGTTTCATTTTATTATTTGTCAGACAAGGCTAACATTAGTATGCCCACTGTTGGCAATTTGTTAGGAGGCTTGGATGAGTCCAGGCATGACAGCCACGGCATGGTGCCAGGTGTGTGGCTGGCACTCAAGCAACGGAGCTGTTGCTATTAGGGTCAGCTTCAGATCTGGGGCTTCTAGGGTCTCCTTCAGTCCTCCACTCACCTCTAGGGCATAAACATCATCCGTGCCTTTTAATTTCCCATTCTAGCCCTGCAGGGAATTGCACCCCCTTATCTATGACCCCTCCCTATCCAGCCTTGCCAGCCAGGGCATCAGCCTCTGATTCCCTGCAGGGATTAAGCTATGATCTGGCTTTGGACAAGAGGAGTCATTGACCCTATCACAGACATCTCGGACACTGGGCTCATCCAGGTGCCTCACTGCTCAGCAGCTCATGGACAGGCCGCCTGGCCTGTGGCTTCTAAGCCTGTTGGCCTGTAGTCCCAGCTGGCTCTCCTCATGTTGTGCTCCAGCATCCGTGGACGGCGGGATGCCTGCCTCCTCCGCTTTGATCAGGGCAGGGGGGTGCTCAGCAGTTAGTTTGGGACCATCTCTGTGATGCATTTTGACAGCCTTGGCCAAGCATATGCTTTAAATCCTAATGAGAAAGGGTCTATTTAAGTAAAGGGAGCCCACAGCAGCCTTCAAAGGGTTCTCTGGACAAACTAGCGAGTATGAAGACCTCTGGCTCTGTATCATCTTGCACCCCGATGTGCAAATGCAGTGCAAGAGAGGACCTCTGGCTTGTCCTTCAATCCAAACGGGTGACAGCAGAGTTGAGTCACAGCCTGGCTCAATCTCACCTCCACCGGGTTCAACCTCCTGAGACCTTTTCCCAGGTGTCCTTGTGCTCCAACTCTGATAGCTCCTCTGAACTGGTCCACCCTGGCTCTTTATTGTAAACTGCCTTAAGCAGACCTTGCATTCTTCCTAATGGCTTCAGAAGGAGTTAGATAATTTATAACTGACTCACCTGGAAAAACTTAATGAGATTTCAACTCAGTACTTCTGAAAAATAAATGATATCCAGACACAAGGACTACAGAGTAGATGGAACATTCCAAACAAAAAGATTCCACTCCTTTTTTTTCTTCTTTTGTTATTAGTCCCCCTGTTCCAATTGATACAAACATATCATCGAGATGCAACTGCCACCCTGGGGTCGCAGCTCTCTGGCTGACACCAGGGTCAGCCTTTCTCCCTGAAGGTGCTTACAGCCAGACTACGCCTCCAGGAAGTCGGAGAAGGAAGCTTCCCTAGAGCTGGCATGTCCTTCTGTGTTTAATTTTCCCATAAGTCAGCTCTGATTACGGGGGATGGCCTCATGTTTCATATATTCAGAGCCAAGTTCTGCGGAGCACCTTGCAGGGGCGGGGGAGCCCCCTGTCTGGCAGGCAGGGGCAGAAGGGTGGCTGCTCACCAGGTCACCCCCAGCACACACGTCTGCTACCTATCAGATCTCATTGGAGGAATGACCTGCCGGACGCTGAGCTCATCTGACAACCTCCTCCTAATGAGACCCAGGGCTGTTCCCAAGCTTGTGTGAGAGGCTGGATGGAGAGGAACCCCCCACAAACTTGGAGAAACATCTCCAAGGAAAGAAAAGATATCTTCTTCTGAGTCTGCTTTGCTGTGTGAAATGGTGGACCCCAGGCACCTCAGAGAAGCAGATGCCTTTATGTTCCACCATCTACCTGAGATGGTTATTCTCAAGACCCTCGGGTAAAGTAGAAACTTTCAATATTTACTTGTGACACTTGGCATCTCCAAGCTCAGTTCAGTTCTCACCTCCAAGAACTTGCAGTTCTCTTGGGGAGGCAGGATCAATGCCCATGGAACAAGGTGTGCCAGTGAACACCATGGAAAGGGGCAGTTCCCTGTGCCAGGACATACTTCTAAAAAGCACAGTTCAGATTGTGCATTCCCTGCTGAAGATGCTCTACTGTGTCTTGTATCATGTGAGAAAAAATTCCAGACTCCTTACCAATATACTTCAGTCCCTGCCCAATAGGACTCCACTCAGGGTGGGTTTCTTTTTGTTGTTGTTCTTCGAATGCTGTCCACCACCCCAGAAGTTGTTTCCTTGCTGTTCATGGGCCTGGATCTTCACATGGCTGCTCCATCTCACCACAGAAGCTGCAGCTCAAATGACCTCTTTTCAGAGCCCTTCCTGGACCATTCAGTATAAATGAGGCTCTTTCTCTAAGTATTCCTGATGGCACCGACTTGTCACAGTGTCCTTCTTCGCCCTCAACATGAGCTGATGTTTTTCTATTTATTGATTCATTGATTAATTGCTTCCTTGATTATTTTCTTCCCTTCCCCAGTTTTCTTCCCAGGACAGCTTCTAGGAGTAGCAGGAAGATTATGTATCCTCCTTTGATGGAGGGAGGGTTCTTAGGAAAGTGAGACAGAAGGCTTGGAGTTTTTTTTTTTTTTTATCTTTTTGAGATGCAGTCTCACTCTGTCGCCCAGGCTGGAGTGCAGTGGTGTAATCTCAGCTCACTACAACCTCTGCCTCCCGGGTTCAAGCAATTCTCCTGCCTCAGCCTCCAGAGTAACTAGGACTACAGGCACACACCACCACACCTGGCTAATTTTTGTATTTTTAGGGGTTTCACCATGTTGGCCAGGATGGTCTCAATCCCTTGACCTCATCATCCGCCTGCCTCGGCTTCCCAAAGTGCTGGGATTACAAGCGTGAGCCACCACACCCAATTGGAGTTGTTCCCTTGACCCCTGCTGGCCTCTCCTGACAGAGCTCAGGCCTGAGAACTTGTGGTCTTTCTTTCAGCATGGTCACAGCATTGGTTCCCCCCAACTGGGCTGACTTGGGCCCGGCTCCATCCTTAATAACGTTGCACACCCTGTTTCTCAGCCACACACACCACCTGGCCTTGGCCCAGTCTCCCCGTCTGGTCTCTCCTCTGGGCTCACCATGACCCTCACAATGGGAGCCCCATGGCAGCTCCACCTCCTACTTCTCATAGCCTTCAGTGATAGCTTGAGGACAACTCCAGATTCCTTCAGAGGAGCCAAAGGAGACTGTCTGCTATGTGGTAGTCTCCCTGTCCAGCCACAGTAGACTCTGTCTTTTGGGCAGTGGCATCATGTTGGATGTGATGCTGTCTAAGATCGAGCAAACTTTCCTCAGTCTAGCTCCCTGGAAATCATACATAAGCCCTGAAATCAGACATAGCCTCAGACTTCTCTGTCTCTTCTGACAACACATCCCTCTTGGGTTTCTCTTTGGGAGGGACTGTAGGAAAATGGGATGACACAGTCCAGCCACTTTCCCTGGCTTCCTCCTTTCTCTTTCTTCCAAGCTTGAAGGGATTCCTCTAGGCACTTCCCTGTCCCCTGCCCTAGGGATATCCACCTTCTAGGCTATGCCTGTTCTTTTCTCCTCTGAAGTACTAATCCCATGGCTCTGCCTCAGTGGGTAGGTGGGATTTCAGAGAAAAAACGTCACATTACCCATACTGCAATATAGGTTGAGAGGCATTTAAACATAGTATCCCTGGTATATTCACAGCTGCACACTCTCCTGGGACCTACTTAGTTTCTGCTGAGGTGAAGCCTGATGTTTCTCAGCAGTCTTCCAGTTCGTTGACTGGAATTTATTTCTGAATGAGCAGCCATGCTTAGCTCTCTCTTGCTGGGCTTGTCTGGAAGATGATGATGCTCTCTCCCTCCCTTCCTCCCCCTTCCCCTCCATTTCAGCCAATTCTGCTTTCTGGCTGGGCCTCCAGGCTGCGGTGCTTTCGCCCATGCAGAGCAGCCCAGCTTGGGTCATAACTGTCCTGCACATGGGCCAGGGCAGGGCCACTTTGAGCTTGTGATCAACATGGCTGGGCTAGACAAGAAAAGATTCCTGGAGGAGGTGTGCCTACAGACTCAGCCCTGAAGGTAGATAAGAAGCAGCTTGGGGAGAGAAAGGGGATGTCTTGCTCAATGACTCAGACGCAGGAATGAACTGGTAAGAATATGTACTTGCCTGAAACTCCCTCGTGAACCCTTACTTGACCTTCCAGACCCAGCTCCAAAGGGCTCCAAAGTTCTGTTGACACTGCTGACTCATACTCTATGCCAATGGTGAAAAGACATAGGCCCTCTGCAATCAGAGGCATGGGGTACCCCCACCCTTCTGGACTCTGGCAGCCCCCCAGCTCCGTTCTGCATTTTCCATAAGGTCCAAGAGTCCAGGCCTCTCCTTTGGTCTTGAGTAAGGAGGACTCCTTAGTGGCTCTCGGAAATTCATGCCCTGGACTTCAGATTGATGGGTTGTGCACCCCCAGGAGAACTCTCAGCTTTAGTCACTGGCAGGCCGGCCCATTCTTGTCCTCATCCATGTTTCCATATTCATCAGTTTGCTGTGTGGCCTTGGCAAGCCTCTTAGCCTCTCTAGACCAGTTTCCTCATTCATGATATAAGGATCACAGGGTGTCACTTACAGGTCTGACATCCCATACTTTCATGCATGTAATGCACTCAGCACACAATATGTACTCAGTGTCAGTTACGCTGCCTCTTCAACCTCATCTGGTAAAGTGGGGCCTACTTCACCAAGAAGCTTGTCTTCTTCCCTATTCATCCATGTAAGTGTGTGCCAGGCTTCCTGGCAGCCATTACCAAGTACTCACAGAGGAGTGCCTACTCCCAGAGGCCTCATCCCTCCCAGGGCCTCTGGTCTCTCTGTAGTCCCCCGAGGACTCCTGTACTTGCTCCTCTCTTGTCCCCTGGGGACAGCAGAGAGTCCTGGGAACACTTGGCCTCCTTCATCTCCCGGTTCTGTCACCACCCTAAATTCTTCCAACACATCTCCCTGCTTTTTCATTCCTGACCTCTTTCCCCCAACACACTCACACACACATGCAGACACACATATGAACACAATCACACTCATGCAGGTTCTCAGACATGTACACAGATATAACCACGGGCTCACTCATGCGCCCTCCAGAAATCACATACTAAGCTCTGACCATACCAAAACACCTTAAATGCACAGTGAAAAAGCAGGTTTAAATGGCACTAGAGGATGAGGATGCCAGGCCCCTCACACCTGGAGTCAGGATTAATTAAGTGGAACAGAGATCATGTACAGACAGGAGAGTGAGAGGTCAACCTCCGTGATGTGGCCTGCAGATAGAGGAGCACAGTGACTGGGAACAGCAGCTCTCTGGTCAGACAGCCAAGGGGTTCAACTCACTGCTCTGCCATTTCCCAGCTGTGTGACTTCTGGCAAGTTACTACACCTCCCTGAGTCTCCATGTCTTCTCTGAAAAATGAAGACAATAGGGCCCACCTTGGAGTGGGATTGTAAGAGTTAGTCCGGATAATGTATATAAAATGCTGAGCACGTGGCAGGCATTCAATAAGCAGAGCAGCTTTTTGTCATCATCATTGGGCACTCAGGGACTGGGAAATAAAGGAAGGTCAGAGGAGCCACAGAGAGCTGTGTGGAGGGGTAGACATTGAACCAGCCACATAGAGGGGTCAGGGAGTTAGTGGAAAACCATGTGGCCAGGGAAACAGAATTGGCACCTGCATAGCCCAGACTGGCAGAGGTTTTATCCTGCAGCCAGAAAGGCCTTCAGAGGAAATGCTAAGTCTAGAGTCAATCCTATTAAAAATCCTCCTACCCCAAACTCATACTGACTGGAGACCCTCAGCATCTATGAGCACCTTGGGTATGTTACAATAAGCATCAGTCCAGAAGGAGGCTCAGGCCCAGACCCCAGATCAGAGCCCTGATGAAGGACCCAGCATGATCCCAAATCACAGTGGAATCTAGAAGAACAGGAGCTTGGAACCAACAAACCCAGCTTTGAACCCTGCTTCCCACTACTGGCCGTGTGACCTCAGACAAAGCAATTCACCTCTTTGAGCCTGCTTTACGGGATGGGGCCAGCACAGTGCCTGGCAAACAGGAGATACTCCATGATAGCAATTGTCAGCAACCGTAACTCCGGTGCCAGTCCACCTCCCAGTTCTGTTTCCTGCCTGAGCTTTTACTTCCTCTTTCGGAGGACCTGGGCCCACGTGGTCACTGTCCCTGATGTTACTCCACTCAATGTGAATGCTAATGTTCTTCTTCTCTCCGGAAGAATTCAAAGGGCCCTGGAACCTTGTTTATTAGGAAAAGCTGTGGGAGTCTGCCCTGCTTGGTAGAGGGGCTGACCTCTCCCATCCTTCCCTGCATATTTCTCCCAGCGATATCTTTTCATGTTCCCTGGCTCACTTGGGTGAGTCACAGATCTGTAAATCCCAACCACAGAAAACTTGGCAAAGTGTGTTAGGTGTTTATTGGAAAGGGAAGGAGGCACATGATCAAAACACTGGCTGTGGCTTTAGTCTCTGAAACTTGCAAGAGCAAGTTTTAAAATTTATGTTTGAAGCATCTAATCAGATTCATGGAGCACTCCTAAAAAAAAAAAGGCATAATAAGAATAAAATTGTATAATACCCTTCAATGGCAATCAGATCTGTGAGCTGCCTTTGCATGGGGCCAGATATCTCCATGTAAATGAAGAAATTTAACGCGGTTTTCAGTTTTCCTGTTGATACAAAACATCGTTTAGACACAGCCCTACGGACACACACAGACTAGTTCTCTGCAAAGCCCCATGCTGCTCATGCCTCCATGCCTTTGCACATGCGGCTCCCACTGCCTGCAACTCCATTTTACTTGCTTTAGGAAACATTCGTGGCTACTCTGTGTTTGGCCCTGAGTTAGGCACTGGAGACAAAGAGATGAATCACAGTCCCTGACCTCCAGAATTAGTGAGGAAGAGAGGCTAACAGGAGGAGACTCAAGCTGAATCTTGACAGATGAGCAGAAGTTCTCCAAATAGACAGATAAAGAGGGGCCTTTCTCATATGAGCACATCTACTCATTCTTCAGAACGCAGCCGTATCTTCTCCTCTGGGAAAGGACCCCGCTTGCTGCGCTGGCCACTCTACAATGTATATTGTATGCTCCCTCCCATGCCCATCCTCACATCAAAACCCATTTCCTGGTTAATTTTTCTGCCAGGTAGTCCAGACTAGGGGTTCTGGAGAACTGACATTGTTTCTTCTCTCCGCATCTCCCATGCCCAGCTCCCCATCTGCAGAATGGCATGTTCATTAGGTGTTTGGTGGTGTTTTTAAGCTGAGCATCACTGTCATCGGCGGACAACAGCTGAAGCAGCCGTGTGGTGTTACGAGAGCCACACCTGGACCGTACCCACCAGGCCCCTGTTACTTTAAGCATCTGAGCCCTGAAGGAGTCTGGGTGGGATTAACCCTGGATCCCAGCCTCATTCCTGCATCGTGGTGTGGTGGTGGTATCGGGAGGGGTTACTCAATCAAGGAGGAAATATGCTTTGAAATGAAAGCACTTCCCTTTCTGATCTGACTGGCTCCACTGTGCTCCCTGCCTTCTTAGTATGCATGTATTCATTTCAAGATTCACCCTCAGTATCTTCCCCACCCTGATGGGCTGAACTGGGCTTCCTTGCTTCACCCCCCTCCTCCAGTCCTCTCCAAAGACAAATTGCTTACATCTGTCAAGGCTTTTCTGATTAATAGAGGAATACGCCATGGGATGTCATCAGGGGTTCAGGGGCTTTTGATCAAAGGGGGAGGGGGAACCAGGCCACACATCCCTGCTGGTTCATTTATCAGGTCGGTTCAGCAACTTTCCTCTCAAGTGCCCTGACATAGGCCTCCTCACCAGCCCACCATCAGCTCATGTGCTCCCTATGGGACTGGAGCGGAGAGGAAATGGTGTTTAGTAAGGGGACAGTAGGGAGCAAGACACAAGAAGAGAGGGAGAGAAGCAAGCTGAGGGGGCACAGCCTGGGCACTGGTCCTTGGGGCAGGGTACTTGAAGAGCTTTTCATTCTGGACAGCTACTAGGATGAACATATACCAGGCAATTCCCCTGAAGCATGGAATAAAAAGGAAGGAAGGAAGGAAGGAAGGAAGGAAGGAAGGAAGGAAGGAAGGTAGGAAGGAAGGAAGGAGGGGGGAAGGGGAAGGGGAAGAGAAGGAAAGGAAAGGACGGGAAGGAAGGAGGGAGGGAGGGAGGCCATCGGATGACTAAACCACAGAGAGAATGAGGGACTGAGGGATCTAAGAAAAGAATGAC
>CAUYQU010026941.1:0-108371 GCA_963574635.1 Cheracebus regulus | reverse complement strand
TATAGTTTGAAGTC
This sequence comes from Cheracebus regulus, assembly GCA_963574635.1. Taxonomy (NCBI): domain Eukaryota; kingdom Metazoa; phylum Chordata; class Mammalia; order Primates; family Pitheciidae; genus Cheracebus; species Cheracebus regulus. The sequence continues at coordinate 108,357 of CAUYQU010026941.1, read as the reverse complement.
AGGTAGTGTGATGCCTCCAGCTTTGTTCTTTTTGCTTAGGATTGTCTTGGCTATGCGGGCTCTCTTTTGGTTGCATATGAAGTTTAAAGTGATTTTTTTCCAGTTCTGTGAAGAAGGTCAATGGTAGCTTGATGGAGATAGCGTTGAATCTATAAATTACTTTGGGCAGAATGGCCATTTTCACGATATTGATTATTCCTAACCATGAGCATGGAATGTTTTTTCATCTGTTTGTGTCCTCTCTTATTTCCTTGAGCAGTGGTTTGTAGTTCTCCTTGAAAAGGTCCTTTACATCCTTTGTTGGTTGTATTCCTAGGTATTTTATTATCTTTGTAGCAGTTGCGAATAGTAGTCCGTTCTTGATTTGGCTCTCTTTAAGTCTGTTATTGGTGTATAGGAATGCTTGTGATTTCTGCACATTGATTTTGCATCCTGAGACTTTGCTGAAGTTGCTTATCAGTTTCAGGAGATTTTGGGCTGAGAAGATGGGGTTTTCTAAATATACAGTCATGTCATCTGCAAATAGAGACAATTTGACTTCCTGTTTTCTTAACTGAATGCCTTTTATTTCTTTTTCTTGCCTGATTGCTCTGGCCAGAACTTCCAATACTATATTGAATAAGTGTGGTGAGAGAGGACATTCTTGGCTAGTGCCAGTTTTCAAAGGAAATACTTCCAGTTTTTGCCTGTTCAGAATGATATTGGCTGTGGGTTTGTCGTAAATAGCTTTTATTATTTTGAGATATGTTACACAGATACCTAGTTTATTGAGGGTTTTTAGCATAAAGGGCTGTTGAATTTTGTTGAAGGCCTTCTCTGCATCTATTGAGATAATCATATGATTTTTGTCTTTGGTTCTGTTTATGTCATGGATTACGTTTATAGATTTGTATATGTTGAACCAGTCTTCCATCACCGGGATGAGTCCTACTTGATCATGATAGATAAGCTTTTTGATGTGCTGTTGCATTCAGTTTGCCAGTATTTTATTGAAGATTTTTGCATCAATGTTCATCATGGATATAGGCCTATAGTTTTCTTTTTTAGTTGTGTCTCTGCCAGGTTTTGGTATCAGAATGATATTGGTCTCATAAAATAAGTTATGGATGATTCCCTCTTTTTGTATTGTTTGGATTAATTTCAGAAGGAATGGTACCAGCTCCTCTTTGTACATCTGGTAGAATTCAGCTGTGAACCCATCTGGACCTGGACTTTTTTTTGTTGGTAGGCTATTAATTGCTGCCTCAACTTCAGAACTTGTTATTGGTCTATTTAGGGTTTCAACCTCTTCTTGGTTTAGTCTTGGGAGGGTGCAGGTATCCAGGAATTTATCTATTTCCTCCAGATTTACTGCTTTATGTGCATAGAGTTATTTGTAGTAATCTCTGATGGTAGTTTGTATTTTTGTGGAATCGGTGGTGATATCCCCTTTATCATTTTTTATTGCGTCTATTTGATTCTTCTCTCTTTTCTTTTTTATTAGTCTGACTAGCAGTCTGTCTATTTGTTGATTTTTTCAAAAAACCAGCTCCAGGATTTGTTGATGTTTTTGAAGGTTTTTTTGTGTGTCTGTCTCCTTCAGTTCTGTTCTGATCTTAGTTATTTCTTGTCTTCTGCCAGCTTTTGAGTTTTTTTGATCTTGCTTCTTTAGCTCTTTCAATTTTGATGATAGGGTGTCGATTTTAGATCTTTCCTTACTTCTCATGTGGGCATTTATTGCTATAAATTTCCCTCTAGGCACTGCTTTAAATGTGTCCCAGAGATTCTGATATGTTGTATCTTCATTCTCATTGATTCAAAGAACATCTTTACTTCTGCCTTCATTTCATTGTTTATCCAGTTGTCATTCAGGAGCAAGTTGTTCAGTTTCCATGTAGTTGTGCGATTTTAAGTGAGTTTCTTAATCCTGAGTTCTAATTTGATTGCACTATTGTATGAGAGACTTTGTTATGATTTCCATTCTTTTCCATTTGCTGAGGAGTGATTTACTTCTAATTATGTGGTCAATTTTAGAGTAAGTGTGATGTGGTGCAGAGAAGAATGTATATTCTGTGGATTTGGGGTGAAAAGTTCTGTAGATGTCTATTAGGTCCACTTGGTCCAGATCTGTGTTCAAGTCCTGGATGTCCTTGTTGATTTTCTGTCTTGTTGATCTGTCTAATATTGACAGTGGAGTGTTGAAGTCTCTCACTATTATTATGTGGGAGTCTAAGTCTCTTTGTAGGTCATTAAGAACTTGCTCTATGTATTGGATGCTCCTGTATTGGGTACATATATATTTAGGATAGTTAGCTCTTCTTGTTGCATTGACCCTTTTCCCATTATGTAATGCCTTTCTTTGTCTGTTTTGATCCTTGCTGGTTTAAAGTCCGTTTTATCAGAGACTAGGATTGCAACCCCTGCTTTTTTTTTTTTTTTTTTTTTGCTCTCCATGTGCTTGGTAAATCTTCTTCCATCGCTTTATTTTGAATCTGTGTGTGTCTTTGCACATGAGATGGATCTCCTAAATATAACACACCAATGGGTCTTGGCTTTTTATCCAGTTTGCCAGTCCGTGTCTTTTGATTGGGCCATTTAGACCATTTATATTTAACAATAATATTGTTATGTGTGAATTTGATCCTGCCATTTTGTTACTGGCTGTTGTTTTGCCTGTTAGTTGATGCAGTTTCTTCATTGCATCATTGGTCTTTACTATTTGGTACATTTTTGCAGTGGCTGATACTGGTTGTTCCTTTCCATGTTTAGTGCTTCCTTCAGGAGCTCTTGTAAGACAGGTCTGGTGGTGACGAAATCTCTCGGCATCTGCTTGTCTGTAAAGGATTTTATTTCTCCTTCACTTACAAAGCTTAGTTTGGCTGGATATGAAATTCTGAGTTGAAAGTTCTTTTCTTTAAGGATGTTGAATATAGGCCCCCACTCTCTCCTGGCTTGTGGGGTTTCTGCCGAGAGATCCACTGTGAGTCTGATGGGCTTCCCTTTGTGGGTGACCCGACCTTTCTCTCTGACTGCCCTTAGCATTTTTTCCTTCATTTCAACCCTGGTGAATCTGATGATTATGTGCCTTGGGGTTGCTCTTCTTGAGGAATATCTTTGTGGTGTTCTCTGTATTTCCTGGATTTGACTGTTGGCCTGCCTTGCTAGGTTGGGGGAGTTCTCCTGGATAATATCCTGAAGAGTGTTTTCCAGCTTGAATTCATTCTCTGTCACATTCAGGTATACCAATCAAGAGAAGATTAGGTCTTTTCACATAATCCCATATTTCTTGGAGGCTTTGTTCATTTCTTTTCACTCTTTTTTCTCCAATCTTGCCTTCTTATTTCATTGAGTTGATCTTCAGTCTCTGATATGCTTTCTTCTGCTTGATCAATTTGGCTATTGAAACTTGTGTATGCTTCACAAAGTTCTTGTGCTATGTTTTTCAGCTCCATCAAGTCATTTATGTTCTCCTCTAAGCTGGTTATTCTAGTTAGCATTTCATCTAACCTTTTTTCAAGGTTTTTAGTTTCTTTGCATTGGGTTAGAACATGTTCCTTTAGCTCAGAGATGTTTGTTATTGCCCACCTTCTGAAGCCTGCTTCTGTTGATTCATCAAACTCATTCTCCATCGTGTTTTGTTCCCTTGCTGTTGAGGAGTTGTGATCCCATGGAGGATGAGAGGCATTCTGCTTTTTGATGATTTCATCCTTTTTGCAGATTTCATCCTTTTTGCACTGGTTTCTTCCCATTTTCATGGGTTTATCTTTCTTTGATCTTTAAAGTTGGTGATTTCGGATGGGGTCTCTGAGTGGACGTCCTTTGTGTTGACGCTGAAGCTATTTCTTTTTGTTTTTTAGTTTTCCTTCTAACAGGTCCCTCTGCTATAGGACTGCTGGAGGTCTACTCCAGACCTTGTTTGCCTGGGAATCACCCGTGGGGGATGTGGAGCAGCAAGGATTGCTGCCTGATCTTTCCTCTGGTAGCTTCATCCCAGAAAGGTACCCACCAGGTATCAGCCTGAGGTATCCTGTATGAGGCATTTTTTTTGGTTATTCAGGGGTCAGGGAGCCACTTGAGGAGGCAGTCTGTCCCTTGTATGCCTGCAGAGGCACTGCTGGGCTGCCTTGGACTCAGCTCGGCTGCTGTGTAGGCTTCCTCTGGCTTTTGTGTACACAGGTGAGATTAGACCCGCCTTCACAATGGCAGACACCCTTCCTTCCACCGAGCTCAGTCATCCCAGGTCGAGCTCAGAATGATATGCTGGCTGCAGAACTCTCAAGTGAGAGGGCTTCGGTTTGCTAGAAGGTGGGGGTGGGACCTGCCAAGATCCCAAGGTCCCTTTGTGGGGGTGGGACCTTCCAAGCCGTGTCACCTGTCTCCCTGCCTTCAGCTCTGCGTCTTCCTGAGGGGGGGCAGGTAGATCTATCCTGCAGGCAGTCTCCGTGCTAGTCAAAACTTCTGCCCAAATCTGTGCCAACAACTCGCAGCGCCAGGCTGGCCAGAACTGTTGCTCAGATCTGTGTTGGTAACTCACAGCTCTTTTCATCCTGGTGGCATCTACTGGACTGTGGATTGCAACGGCCATGGAAGAAGCGCAGTATCTAAACTGGAGTGCCGAGGGGATAAAGTCCCTGATCCTCTGTCCAGTTGCACTTCCCAGGTGGGGCAGCACCCCACCCTGCCTCAGTTCACCCTCCTTGGGCTACACCCACTGTCCAACCAGTCCCATTGAAATGAACCTGGTACCTCGGTTGGAAATGCAGAGATTACTTGCCTTCTGCATCTCTCTCACTGGGAACTGCAGTCTGGAGCTGTTCCTATTCTGCCATCTTGGCAGAAGTCCCGTAACAATAATAATTTTTTAAAAAAAGAAAGAAGAGTCCAGGTTTGGTGTCTCACACCTGTAATCCCAGCACTTTGGGAGGCTGAGGTAGGCAGATCACAAGGTCAGCAGTTCAAGACCAGTCTGGTCAACATAGCAATGAAACCCCATTGCTACTAAAACTACAAAAAAGTAGCCGAGTGTGGTGGTGTGCACTTGTAATCCTAGCTACTCGGGAGGCTGAGGCAGGAGAATTGCATGAACCTAGGAGATGGAGGTTGCAGTGGGCTGAGATCGCGCCACTGCACTCCAGCCCAGGTGACAGTGCAAAACTCTGTCTCAAAAAAGAGAAAAAGAAAAGAAAAAGAAAAAAGAGAAGCCGGGTGCGGTGGCTCACGCCTGTAATCCTTACACTTTGGGAGGCTGAGAAGGGTGGATCATGAGGTCAAGAAATTGAGACATCCTGGCCAACATGGTGAAACCCCATCTCTACTAAAAATACAAATGTTTGCTGGGCATGGTGACGCGCGCCTGTTGTCCCAGCTACTCAGGAGGCTGAGGCAGGAGAATTGTTTGAACCCGGGAGGCAGAGCTTGCAGTGAGCCAAAATTGCACCACTGCACTCTAGCCTGATGACAGAGCAAGACTCTATCTCAAAAAAAAAAAAAAAGAAGAAGAAGAAAGAAGGAGAAGAACTATGACTCTGAGATGCTACACTCAGACTGTTACGGAAGGCAGGGAGGTGGCAGACACTGGTGTCCCTTGAACAGGAGGTGGATCACTGACACAGGCTTCCCTGTGCTCCTGACAAACTTGATCAGCCATGGAGAACCAGGCATAACAATTGGGTTAGTGCCAGCAAATGCATTTACTCCAGGTCAGCATTTGCCAGACCTTCCTATGTTCCCAGACCTGTAAACTTAAAACAAAAATGTGAAGATAACTATAAGATTGCCTTGTAAATATCTTTAGCCAAAACAGAAATAAAAACATTACCCTCTATTTCTCACCATCATTTCATGTAAGAACATAGTAACACTATAAAAAAAAATAGGCAAACTGCTTCAGAAATCAAACAGCTTTTTAAAATCAAGTAGATTTAGAAATCATTCTACTTTTTAAATTTGTTTTCATTTTACTTTGGACTGCTAAAATCATCACCAGACTGACACCAGCTGTTTGAACTAGCTTTTCAGAAACTCCAATTTAAGTCATATTTCTCTTCTGAATGCTGCAGTGAAATCCAGTCCAGGGAAATTTATGTGGATGCTTCACTATTTCCCATTCTCAATCAACAAAAAGGTAATTTGAGGGCTTGGGGTGCCTGGCAAATCCACAGTTCCCATTACAGTATAAATGTAAAACTAGTCTCTCTCCAGCACTAGTTGAGGGCAGTAGGCAAGATTAGGCCTCTTTCCCTGGTTGCTTAGAACAGAATTGTGTTCTCAGGGAGCAGTTGCTCCTACGTGTTTGTCAGGTGTAGTCCTTGACTTAGACCATTCTGAAGCAATTTAATGGCTTGGCATGAGAGCCTCAAGAGAATACCCAAAGTGGTTCTTCTACCTTCTAAGCCATCTCTTCCTGTCTTTGGTCTCACATTTTCTTTGAAATTATGATTATATCCAGCAGGAGTTCCCACTGAAATACCAGTTTTACTGAATGGTGAGAAATTTCTATTATAAAGATTGCCATTTTTATTCACACTGTTCTGGTGAATAGCAGAAAGAATGTGTGTGTGTTGTGTTGTGTTGTGTGTGTGTGTGTGTGTGTCCTGTCAGATTCTCATTGCTTCCTCTTCCTTCAAGCAAAATTTAGCAGCTTACTCTGCCTCTTAGACTCACTGCATAAATGTCACTTAATTTACCAAGACTGCCTTCTCCCTCCTTCCCTTGCTATCCCCAGAAAAAAACTGTCTTTCTAGTGAGTTCACTGTAGTTCAGGCTAAGTCCAAAGGTTGAAATGCTCTTTGGACATCTAATAACATCTTAACTTTAATATGTCCCAAACTGAGCTCCTGGTATTCCCACCCCCACTCAAACATTGCAAACCACTCCTCCTGCAGTATTTCCCATCTTGCTTCATGGCACCTCCATCCATCCAGTGATTCAAGCCAAACACCTTTCTCTCACATTCCACATCCAGTCAGCAAACTCTTTAAGCTTCAGCTTCAAAATCTATCCACTTTTCACTACTTTCACTGCTGTAGCTTGGGTCCACCATCACCTTTTGCCTAGATTATTGTAGTAACTGGGCCTCTGCCACACTTGGCCCCTTCAGTCTGTTCTTAAAACTATAGCTACCGTTCATGTGTAAGTTACATGATGTCATTCCTGGCCCAAACTAATAGTTTCACCTCTCACTCCAAGTAAAAGCCCAGGGTACACATGGTCTCAACTCCCATTACCTCTCTGCCTCATCGCCCACTACATCCCCCCTCATTCATTCTGTTTCAGTCACACTGGCCTTTTGTTGGTCCTTGGGCATACCAACCTGGCTGCTACCTGAGTTTCTCTACTTGCTTTTCCTTTCCTTCTATAAATGCTGAGGTTACTTCCTTTTTTTTTTTTCTTTTTTTAAATCGGTTTGTTTCTCAGTATGAAACCAAGCTTGCTTCCTAACCTCCTTTAGGCCTTTGTGCAACCATCACTTAATGAAGCCTGACCACTCTATTTTAAATGGCAACGCAGTGTCTGCTTGCACCCCACCGCCCATCACATACACCTCCTGTCTTCTTTAGGCAGAAGGATTATCTAATACAGACAGAAAAGATTGCATGCTGTTGTGACTCAAATACACTTGATCTAGGAGGGCAGTTTATTAAAAACATGTCTCTTAGAGCTGACTTTTTTTTTTTTTTGAAACAAGATCTCACTGTTGCTCAGACTGGACTGTAGTGCAGTGACATGACCACAGCTCACTGCAGCCGCGACCTCTCAAGCTCAATCTTCCTACTTCAGCCTCCTAAGTAACTGGGACTACAGCTGCGTGTCATCATGCCCACCTAATGTATTTTTTTATTTTTTGTAGAGACAGGGTCTCTCTATGTTGCTAGGGCTCATCTCACACTCCGGGGTTTAAGGGATCCTCTGCCTGAGCCTCCCAAAATGCTGGGATTACAAGTGTGAGCCACCATGTCCAGCCAGGGCAGCCTAACTCTTAAAGCACAATCTACACAGACTGGAGTTGCAATGTCTCTGAACTGCATATGAGGAAAACCTTACAACCAAAATCTGAGATTGAAATGTGCAAAATCTGGTTAATACTGAACTTTAGAAGAATAAGTCTATTTTAGCAAAAATATTAGCACTAAATTAGTCTCATTAAAAACCATTAAGTATTAGCTCTTCAAACTTGCAGATAACACTTCTTTAAGCTCAGTAAATGAAAACAAGTCTTTATGTTCCCTGTAAGATTTAAGGTGACCCTGACTTTTGTGGCTATTTTTCCAGTTAGCTAATTAAAAATGTCATCAGCTGCAGCTGGGGCTTTAGCCTTAACAGATTAACTGCATGAATCTATCAGGACTCAGAAATAAAGGATGTCATTTTGATAGTTTTTGATAGCAACCATTCTTCTCCTTCTACTTCAAGAATTATTTTCCCTTAGATGACTTCTAGAAGTGTGATTTTCTAGTCATCTATCTTCCTGATTTCCTAATAGCTCCTCCCTCTTCCTTCTTTTTCTCCAGAGAACTAAGTCAGCAAATTATGTAGATACCAATGTCAGCACTGTAAAAGGGTGTTACAGACTGTCCGCAGAAGACAGTGTCATTCACAACTAAACAGATATGAAAACTTTCAAAAGGAATCTGGGAAGTTATATATTAATTTTACTAAACTATATACATATACAGCTCTTTATTTACTCAGAGATCTTTCAAAAAGCTAGGATGTTATTTTCTCTTATTCTGAGATTAAGCAAAATATATAAATTCTCTAAAATCATTTTCTTTTTCATTTTGAGGGGACAAAGTCTCGCTGTGTCACCCAGGCTGGAGTGCAATGGCATGATCTTGGCTCACTGCAACCTCTCCCTCCTGGGTTCAAGTGATTCTCCTGCCTCAGCCTCCCTAGTAGCTGGGATTACAGGTGTGAGCCACCATACCCAGCTAATTTTTTTCTTTTGTGTCTTTAGAAGAGACAGAGTTTCACCATATTAACCAGACTGGTCTCGAACTCCCGACCTTAGGTGATCCACCCACCTCGGCCTCCCAAAGTGTTGGGATTACAGATGTGCGCCACCATGCCCGGCCTCTAAAATCATTTTCTAAGAGAAAACAAAACTAAAACTCATTGCAGGAGAAGTGTTATATTCTTGTAACTGTTAAACACCTTAAGAATTTAAGCTAGGTATATAACAACTATGATAGAATCTATCATTTTTATAATCAGATGCTACAATAATCACAATCAAAATTACATCCCAAATATTTCTACTCGAGGCTTTAGATTGTTGCTAAGAAACTTAAGTACAATTTCTGAATGAGGAGGTAAGAGAGACCCTTATTTCCTGTAACTATCTGCCAAGATACAATATCAGGTGCAATCTTGCCATTTTTTCAGCCAATGAGATTAGCAAAATGAGGTACCTAGAGAAGTGATTGAAGCTTGTTTCTTCCACATGGGCTGCTATCGAAATATGTGCCTTTGATTTAAAATTGTTTTTCCATTATCTCAGAGTATGGCTGGACATATGAGTCCTGTCCACATCCAGCCTAATGTAACTATTTCAGGAAGAGTTTGCAGCTCATATCAAGAACACCAAATTGCATCTCCGTGGGGTTACTTCATAGCACTTTTTGCTGATTTCGGTGTGGGTATATGTGCCCTCCAAAGGAAAGACACTGGCTTTCTCAACATAAATACAAGTTACCTACCCTGGAGCACATAATCTTGGAAGACAGTAAAACTATGTGAATAAATGGTTTTCCTTTTTAAATTATTCCTTATGCATCTTTATTCATATTCTTTATTTAGACCCATATTTAGAATCAAATTGTGGAGTTTGCTTTTGGTGTTGTGCTATCATTTTAATTTTGTGTGTGTGTGTGTGTGTGTGTGTGTGTGTGTGTGTGTGTGTGTGTGTGTGTGTGTTGTGGGTCTTTTCTTTAAAGCCTAAAATGAGATATTTCCATTGCAAATTTTTCCCCCCATTTTAATCATTGAGCCTTTAAATGCCACTTGTGCATCTCAAGAACTGAGCTTCAGGAAAATGGTGATATTACCAAATCTTGCAAAGGGTCTTCCTACTTCAGAGCCCGACCCAGTCCCTTTTTCCTCTTGAGCATCGGGGCTTGGTGGAAGCTGAGTTGAACTTCTCAGAAATTAGCCAAGTTAAATGAGTCTTGATTTATTTGACTTAATGTCATGGAACAAATGGAATGAGGCCCTTCTACCTTTTTGTTAAGACTACTGCCTTTGATTTCATAGGCAATTATCTCTGCATTTTTAACCCCAAGTACCAGATACATAATGTAAGTGCTCTGAATCATATGATCTTTTTTAATTTTCATCTTTTCTCACCTTTCTCATTAGAGCATCTATAAATGAAGCCTAAGTTACCTTCCCAGTGTGTCAGGTGATTCTAAAGATGATAAAATAGAAAATGTTAGCACTAGAATGAGTTGTTCTAGTTGGTTTTCATGATCTTCTAGCATGTTTGTTCAATGTTCTTTGCTACCATGAAACTCAGTAGTGATACCTGCTAGTGATGTCGTTTCCTTTGATGGGTGAATGAAGCGTGGAGTTGACCCTTCTTATCTCATTGATTCTTTGGCTCTGGTGTCAGGGTTTGCATTGGCATAACCAGGTCTGCCCACTGCAGAAATGCTGCCAGACATGATTATTAATAGCCCTGAAATACAGTGCGGCCAGTTAATGTACAGAAAGTCCTAACACAGCAGCCTCATATGCAGCAAGGATCCTGTTTACTAAGGGACTGCTAAGCCAAATAACCTTCAGTTAGTTTGTAGCTTTTGGTTCTTAATATAATGAAGTTTAGGGGCTATACTGAATAAATTAGTAATTACTTTTTTTTTTTTTTTAAGACAGGGTCTTGCCTTGTTGCTCAGGCTGGAGTGCAATGGCATGACCATGGCTCACTGCACCCTCAACCTCCTGGGCTCAATTGATCCTCCTGCCGCAGCCTCTTGAGTGGCTGGGATAACAGGCATTTACCACCACATCCAGCTAATTTTTATATTTTTTGTAGAGACAGGGTCTGGCTATGTTGCCCAAGCTGGTCTCAGACTTCTGGGCTCAAGTGATCCTCCCACCTCACCCTCCCAAAGTGCTGGGATTACAGGTGTGAGCCACTGTGCCCAGCTGAGTAATTATTAATCCTTTTTGTATAACATTTTAGTAAAAACTTGAAGTGTTTCAGTTAAGAAAATACCGTGTGTGTGTATTTGTGTGTGTGTGCACATGCACACATTCAGGGGAGTGTGTGTGTGTTTCCATGCACGCACATACACATGTGCAAATGTGTGTATTTGAAAGAGCTTCCAGGTGGGTCCACGTCCCACTTCCTTTAGGCCTTTTGAAGGCCAGGCTTCGTCAGTTATCCCCACTTTTGTGTCTTCAGCTTCTGTAGTAGCTTAATGTTAGCGTATAAATATACCCAAGTCTCTCTTATCTTAAAAAATATATATTTTCTTAGTCCTACATCTTTCTTTAGCTGTGGCCCAATTTACCTCCTCTTCTTTAAAGCTGACTTCATAAAAGAGTAACCCACAGTCTCTACCCCTCTGCAGTCTTTCCTCCTCCTCCCCTGAAACCACCCTGTCTGAGGTCACTGATGGATTCCTGTTTGCCACATCCAGCAGGCACTTTCCAGGCCTCAGGAGAGTCTTCCTCATGTTATTTGACCTCTCCACTACCTTTGATGCTGTTGAACTTCTTCTTCCTTCATGAAATTCTCCTTCCTTGGCTTCCCTGGTGCTGACTCTTCTGCTTTTTCTCCTCCCTGTCAACCTACTCCTTCCCAGTCCTATCCCTGTTTATCTATTCCTAAATATTAATAGTACTGTTTCACCAGGGACCAGTCTTTTCTCATTTCCCAGCATGTGCCACCATGGGCTATCACTTTTTCTCATGGCTTCACCTAAAACCTGTAAGCTGGTGACTCACAAATCTCCCACATGGACTCACAGGCGACTCCACTTGGGCATTCCAAAGACAGTTCAACCCTCTGCCCCAACATCTGAACTGCCCTTTCCACCACCAAGACAGCTCCTCTTCCTTAGTCCTGTTTTCCAGAACCCTTTCTACTAATCAGAGTTTAAGGCAAACTGGCTCCTGAGAATCTGTACTTTTCCTGTTCATTTCCTCAAGGACTCCTGTCAGACGGGCCCACTTGTAGGACCTCAGCCACAGCAAAGGAAAGCCCTTGGTGTCACCCAGCTGGGAAACTGATGCGGCCTACGCTTTCCTGAGCTAGGCTTTTAGGTCCTTATTCACCCTGAGCTTTGCTGCGTTTGGTCTTCCTAAAGAAAATATTTAGAGAATGTCTTGCAAATTCAGTCTGCCTTAGGAGAAAGCGGAAGGAATGGCAGTGAGCCTATGTTATCTGGGCCTGCCTTGGAAACTCTTACCTTCTCTAAGCAAAAGAGCGAGTCCCTATCTCTAAATAGCTGCAGAAAAATCTTTTTCTTCTTTTATTTACATCAAAAAGCATTACTATAAGAGATGCATTTTAACACCTACAAGTCTTCCCTCTTAGGAAATTTATTCTCATATTTGACTTCAGTGCTTTCATACTACAACTTCCATCCTCCAGGGAGAAAAAAAGATGATTGGCATTATCTGTCTTAAAAAGATTTAATGGCCACCACTAAATCTCTTGGACACAACATCTTCTCCAGACACAATAAGCTGGGTTCCTTTATCTTTCCTGCATATACTGCATTTTCCAGCTCTTTGTGTCTGTTATGACTGACCTCTTGTAAATTATAGAATTAGACACTGAAGAGTGATGGAGAAGACAGCAGACGAAGTGCTTCTGGCGGGGCTTAAAATCTCTTATAAAGGCAGAGAGCAAATAAACCTATGTGAAATATATATACACATAGAAACATTACATAAATACATAGCCACTTTAGCTGTACTGTACAAATAATGTTGAGGGACTATTAGAGATGACTGTGACCAAAGTTGGTTATTTTTGTGAGAAGAAGAATGAATCATGTTTGGAAGCAAGAAGGACCCTGCCTAATAAGGAGAAATTGGAAATTCTCTTTGTTGCTCATCAATGGTATTCACTGAGGTATCCATCTCCAGCACTGTAGCACAATGCCTGGCTTATTTCAGATACTCAGTAAGGGCTCATTGACTGTATGATAACTGACTGGGTATAGAACTCCAGGAAGAGTATGCCAGTATGATTTGCTTTGTAAATTTGTAAATAAGTCTGATATCCTGTATATCCCTAATCATAAAAATTTTAGAATTTTAGAGCAGGAAGGACTTTTAAGTAGCAAAACATTACAGATATGCTCTCCCGCATTTGTCCCTGCTGTAGATCATTTCATCTTCCTTTTAACTCTTCCTCCAGATGACCTATGTTTCTATGAACCAGCAGAAGAGGCAGGAGCTAGTCCTGAAATGATTTTGCAGCCTGCTTAGTGACTCCATTTCTTAGCACTGCTGCCACATTGCTTTCATTTTGCTTTATTTAAGGGATTTCATTACTAAGCAGTTAGCTTTCAATAAGATTATTCCTCCAATTCAATCACTCCTAAACATCCTGTTATCGTACACTGCTCCCCTTGAGTCCCACTGAAAGACTGCCCTAGGTTTCCTTTCCTGAAGATACGTTGGGTCTCAAGTGTTCTTGCAAATGATTAACTAGAACAACAACAGTAATAAAAACAATCTATAAATGCAATATTGTATTCTGGATTGGATCTTGGAACAGCAAAAGGACATTAGTGAAACAACTGGTGACACCTGAATAAAGCCCGTAATTTGCATAATGTTAATTTCCTAAGTTTTGATCGATGTGCCATGGTTATGTAAGATGTAAGCAGTACGGGAAGCTGGTTAATGCGTATGAAGATATGAACATTTTACAAATACAGAGAGATGTTAGAAACTATGGAAGTACATGTGAACATCCTGGTTATTTTCAAAAACATAATTTTCAAAATATAATGAGAAAATTGCAGACTACCAAAGTACACTTTTAGATAGTTCTAGATTGTAAGGTAAACAAAGTAAAAACAAACAACCCTCCTCTGGGCTCATCCCCCTTCTCATTCAGGTTTCTCCTCACTCCATTCCCTCCATTCCCATGGCTTCAGCTGTCTGCTCTGTGCTCCCATCGGAAGTGCCCCAGGTCTTCTACATCTCAGTCCCGGATCCATGCTTGCTGTTTCCCACACAGGCACCGGATATTCGGCACATAGGAAGCTCAATTTTTTATTCCCTCTCCTGGAAGGCTGCCCTCAGTTGGCCAGTGGCATCACCATTTGGATCCCCAAGCTCTATGCTTCAGGGTCATCTTAGACTCCCTTCTCCTTTTACATTTATTCTCAATGTTCTCAATTCTTCCAAAAAGTCTCTGGTATCTACCCACTCATTCCTTTCACTATCCCCTTGTCTACACTAAAACAGACTCTCACATGCCTTGTCACCTGTCTGTAGTTTCTCCACCCTCCCTACTGCCTTCAGAGGGAAGGCACAACAGAGCACAGTAGTGTGACTTTCCTGCTTCAAAAAGCATCAGTGGCTCTCTATACTGCTACCAGCCTAAACTATGGTAATAAACATCCATCCGGAAGAGACATGCATGTTATTACTAAATTAGATGGTCAGCTCAAACCTACCTCCCTCCTTCCTCCAACCCCAACCCCAGGAAAGTAGAAGGACAGGGTTTGCAGTCAGAAAGTCCTGGCCTTGAGTCTCAGCTCTGTGACCTTGGGCAAACTGGTCTTTGCCTCTGAGCCTTGGTTTTCTCTTATGTAAAATGGAGTTGTATTTACCATCCAGGGCTATTGTGAGGATTAGCTAAAATTATGTATGTCCAGTGCCAAGCTCAGTGACCTCCTCTCATTGTTATTGGTGCTTAATACCGTAGGCTGCCTTGAGGAAGAGGTCCCTTGATCATTTCTGTCATGTGTTTGTGTTATTGAAAATGAAGGTTGATTACATCTCATAGTCCCTCCAGGGACCGTGGTCTACCTTCCACATCAGGGGCCTTCCTGTAGAGAAGCTAATCCCACATGGAAGAATTGAGTACTTTTCCTATACCCCACCCAGCGGTGCTGGGTGCTCTGCTTCCTGTCACAGGTGCAGCCCTGAATCATTAGAGTTGAAGGGAGCCTAGCCTTAGGAAATGCCTTCAGTTTCCCAGAATATAATGCCCTTGTCACTCATCTCATTCCTGTGGGTGAAACAGTGTGCTTTTCAGCAGAATTCTTCAGTGACTTTCCTACTTTCCAGAAGAGGTCCAAGCTAGAATACACCTACCCCAGTCCTCCGTCTGGTCAGGACCTCATCTAATTGATTCAGTGCTCCATTTTCCGTAGTCTAATACAATATTTGATAAACAGTATGTGCTTAATCAATATTGGATGCATGGAAGGATGAATGATTTAATATCTAGGATTTGGCAACAAATGTGTACTTAATTGAAAGGCTGAATAATGATTTTCCCAGTGAGCAAAATTATTAGGACAGTGGTTCTAAACCTTGGCTGTACTAATCACCAAGAGAGTTTTTTTTGTTTTGTTTCATTTAAGACTGATTTATGGGCTCTACCCAGGCATATGCTCTGTTGCTTTCTAAAAGCTCTCCAAGTGATTCTAATAGCCAGTGTGGGAATCCACCATGTTTGACTACTCAAAATATATGTACCCCATGTATAACTCTTTATCATTTTCAATTACCACATTGTATTATAATTATCAGCTTATATGTCTCTCCCTCACTTGACTTTATGCTCCTTGACCTCATACTGGGGCTGTCTTCCTAGTGCCTGGCATGGTGCTTGGCATATAATGAATAGTCATAAATATTAATTGGATAGATTGGTGGTTTCTTTCATTTAAGACACAAGAAAATTGCATAGTACCAAATAAGACAAAGAGAAAAAATGTTAGCATCATGGATTTTGTTTTGGGTTCAGTTTATGTGTGTTATTTTCCAGTCGTCTACACTTTGGTAACCTGTTGCTTGCCCATAATGGATTATTTGTTTCTGTTCATTCACTGTCATCTATCCAAATGCTGTAAGCAGACAGCAGCTAAAGATACTGGACTTTGTTGAAGAGTCCTAATTTAAAATATCTTGTCCCATTATTCGCATTTGTACATAGGTTCTAAAATTGCCATCACTATACATATGAGAGGATAGTTCATTAATGTGATATTCAGTATCACTCCTCCTTATTAATGAAAGCTGTAGAAGCCTCTAGACACATGGGTTGCCATTCCAATTTTTCTGAAATCCAAAATCAATATTTTTAGATATGGAATAATACAGCTAGAAAGATATTTACATTAAACCATCCTCATTCTGCTGTGAAGAAGCAGAAGCCAGGTGGGCATTTGGGGACTTGCCAGAGATCACACAGTTTATTATGGACACAGCTGGTACAAGAAACCTGCTGTTCTGGTCCTCAGGCCTGGGCCACTCACTACACAGTGATTGCAGCATTTAAGATTACATTAGAAGTCAAAGATCAGACTTTTACTTCCATTCTGGTGTCTGTATTCAGAAGAAAAATATCAGAAAAAGATTACAGGTTTCTCAGGAGGCTTAGGAGGAGAAGTATAGGTAGAAAGTAGAGAGGGCAGAGGAAAGGAATTCTTGAAGGAGACTTTGAAAGTTATCAGAAAAATATGTTTTGTGGCAGCACCACAGTTCACTTGTGTATCTACCCTTGTTTTCAGAATCTTCCCCAGAGAATACCTCCTTCAACAGATCCATCTGTATTCCCTTGCTGACCTGCAGCAGGTAAGTGCTCAGAGGGGCTGTTTCATTTTTGTTGTTTTCCTGGAGAAGTCTCTTTGTGGATTATGGTCTTGGCACTGAATTCTGCCATCAGTGGGGTAATTTTCATCACAAGCCCTAGTAATTAATTCTTATGCAGAATGGGGAGAAAACTTAGTATGAAAAGATATATAGGACAGTAACAAATGTTGGCAAGGATGTAGAGAAACTGGGGCTCTTATACATTGCTGGTGGGATGCAAAGTGCTACAGCCACTTTGGAAACAGTCTGGAAGTTCCTCAAAAAATGAAACTTAAAGGGCCAGGCACAGTGGCTCATGCCTGTAATCCTAGCACTTTGGGAGGCCGAAGTGGGTGGATCACCTGAGGTCGGGAGTTCGAGACCAGCCTGACCAACATGAAGAAACCCTGTCTCTACTAAAAATACAAAATTAGCCAGGCGTGTGGCACATGCCTGTAATCCCAGCTACTCAGGAGGCTGAGGCAGGAGAATTGCTTGAACCTGAGAGGCGGAGGTTGTGATGAACCAAGATCGCACCATTGCACTCCAGCCTGGGCAACAAGAGCAAAACTCCATCTCAAAAAAAAAAAAAAAAAAGAAAGAAAGAAAGAAACTTAGAGTTACCATATGACCCAACAATTTTACTCCTAGGTATATACCCAAAAGAGTTGAAAACATATGTCCACAGAAAAATCTGTACACAAATATTCAGAGCAGCATTATTCATAATAGCAATAAAGTAGAAACAACCCAAATGTTCACAGCTGATGAATGTTCACAGCTGATGAATGGATAAACAAATGTTTTGTAGTGTATAATAAAATATTATTTTGCCATAGAAAGGAGTGAGGTACTGATGCATGCTACAACATGGATAAATCTTGAAAATATCATGCTAAATAAAAGAAGTCAGACAGAAAAGAATACATACTGTATGATTCTATTTACATGAAATGTTTAGAATAGGCAAATCCATAGTGACAAAGTACATTAATGGTTGCCAGGGCCTGGGGAGAGCGAAGAAATGAGGAGTGACTGCTAAAGGATCGTTTCTGTGGGGGCTAATGAAAGTGTTCTGGAATTAGACAGCAGTGATAGTTGTACAGTCTTGTGAATATACTGAAAACCACTAAATTGTTTACTTTAAAAGAGTAAATTTTATGGTGTGTGAATTTTATCAATTAAGAATTTGTATGAAAAGATGTAAAAGGCATTGAATGTATTAAGCCCTTTGACTTGTGCTCAAGCCAAAAGTTGAGTGACTTTTAAACTTTAGTAAAGCATAACAGAGCATATAAGAGTTAAAATCATCTTTTTGTACTTTTATTAGCAAATGTACCTTTTTTTCTTTCTTTCTTTCTTTTTTTTTTTTTTTTGTGAGACAGAGTCTTGCTTTGTCACCCAGGCTGGAGTGCAGTGGCATGATCTTGGCTCACTACACCCTCTGCCTCCTGGGTTCAAGCGATTCTCCTGCCTCAGCCTATGAGTAGCTGGGACTACAGGTATGTGCCACCATGCCCGGCTAATTTTTATAGTTTTAGTAGAGATGGGGTTTCACCAGGTTGGCCAGGCTGGTCTTGAACTCCTGACCTCAGGTGATCTGCCCACCTTGGCCTCCTAAAATTCTGGGGTTACAAACATGAGCCCCTGCTTCTGGCACACTTGTACTTTTAATGACTGACCAGATAAACAGCTATAAAGAGACTGGCCTTTTGTGTGTTCAGCCCAAGTTCTAAATATGTTAAGCTTTGGTTAATCATTTAAATCAACAACTCCCTAAGAAGCTGTTGGACACTAAATAAGTGATTCTTTCAAGAGCTGATTAAATAATAATAATAGTGACAGCTTTCAGAGTATCTCAAACTGCTGCAATTCTGTTCTTCCATTGTTGTTTTCCTCTTTGTTGTTTTATCCAGAAGAATTTAGGTGAACTTAAAAACCATGCTCATATCCTTCAGTCATTTTTCTGACTTTAAATTTCTTTTCAAGGATTTTTTTCTCTTTTAATTTAATAACTTAAGACTTTTATGTTCTTTTTGTCCCCCCAGAGGTAGGAAAGTTATTTTATTTTTATTTATTTGTCTTTGAGACAGTCTCTGTTGCCCAGGCTTGAGTGCAGTGGTACGATCTTGGCTCACTGTAACCTCCACCTCCTGGGTTCAAGTAATTCTCGTGCTTCAGCCTCCCATGTAGCTGGGATTACAAGTGTGCACCACCATGCTTGGCTAATTTTCGCATTTTTGGTAGAGACGGGGTTTCACCATGTTGGCCGGGCTGCTTTCGAACTTCTGACCTCAAGTGATCCACCTGCCTCT
The DNA here is from genome assembly GCA_963574635.1 of Cheracebus regulus. Classification (NCBI taxonomy): domain Eukaryota; kingdom Metazoa; phylum Chordata; class Mammalia; order Primates; family Pitheciidae; genus Cheracebus; species Cheracebus regulus. The sequence goes on along the minus strand of CAUYQU010026941.1, from coordinate 89,290 downwards.
GCTTCCCAAAGAGCTGAGATTACAGGCGTGAGCCACTGCACCCTGCCAGAAAGTTATTTTAAATTAAATGACAGACATGATGTTAGAGCATTTAGCTGGAGAGGTCTGAGAAAAGACTAAGGTTTTCATTTCCATTTATGTGTCAAGTTGAAACCTGTTTGCACATATCAGCTCTCCCAACTCCTTCGGTCCTGCCTGACCTTTACTACATAGTCAAGTGGCAGTCGTCTGCTGGCTAGGGTGGAGAGGGGTATATTCTACTTAAAATTGTTGTTCAAGGGGAAAAATTGATTAAAAACACTTGTTATACATTTATCTATTTTCTGGAGTCTACCTGATCTTAGTGCCTGAGGACACTGACTCTATCATTTGAGAAGTATCTTTAAAGGCACTGAACATTCTTGTAAAGATGGTTTAAAATAGAATAGGTGGGCTCCAAAGTGAGTACTCTTTGAGGGAGCATTTCAAACATGAGGTTTGATATCTGATGAAGAGAAAGAATCAGAGTAATTCCATATTCATTTTAGGGTGTCAAAGTAATGTATCCATTTGGAATCATAAAGCCTGCTTGTTAAGGCTTTCCTATACCCAGCTGTGTTTCCCTCCACCCCCCTTTCTTTTTTCCCTCCTTTAATAATCAAACCATACATGCCAAGCCGCTTACTTAAATCAGTGGCAGTACTATTCTTGGTGGCCAGGCCATTAGCCCCTGGAGCCCCATAAGCAGCTTAATCAGTTTTCAGCCTCAGTAGTAAAGTGATCAAGGCAATCAACAGCTTATCAAACACCCTTGTAGGCGGGGCAGCTAGAGCTCAATCCAGCCATTTACTTAACAGCTCACTCTAACCCGGTTCTTTGTGCCTGGCTTTAAGAGCCCCAAACTTATCATATTTAGAGGAAGTTTAATTCGATTACTTTTTCTGCCTGAGGTGGGTTAAATCGGATTTAGCTTTTGATCTGTCTGCATCTTGGCTATCAGCATTGAAGGGCATCCTCTGCTTCATGTTTCCTTGATTTCTGAGTAAACAGCAAGCGTGTTTTCTAGATCTGAATTGTTCATGCAAATATATAAGGGAAAGGACACAAGGAAAAAGGACAAAAAATGCCATTGCTTTGTGAAAGGGCATGTAATGGTATGAGGAAACCCTACCTAACTGACCCAACCACCAGCCTTATGGCGTCCTGGGCCATTTTGACCTCTTCTGGACGGCTTCATCATCCTGCTTCTTGTCAGTTTCAGGCATTTTAGAGTAAATTATTTTCCCGTTTGATTTTTCTCCTCACTGCTAAAGGTTTCTGTAAAAGCAGATCTGTCTATCATATCACGTAACTATAGAAAAGGGCCTTTTAATGTACAGATTTTGCAGGGGAAAAGAAAATAAAGCAAGTAATTGAAGAATTATAAATCAGAAAAAGCAATAATACAGATATTCTTCCTGAATGCACAGATTCCTGTCTACACATTTCTCTTAAGTTAATTTGATTTTTCCCATTAGTTTTTATTTAAAAAGGAAAACAGACATTTTCCTCTTCAAAAAGAAAAAAAAAGGTAAGAATTTAATAAACATGGTGAAAGGAGATTTATAATTTAGAGATAATTTCAAAATAATATAGTACACAAAGCACTAATAATACTTAAAGATGCTGAAAGAATTCTGGTACCAAAAAAATTTTAACCTTCATATCTCTGTCTAGTTTTATGTTTATAAGTAACAATTCCTAAAATTTTAGCAGATAGACTCAATTCAACAATTTGACTGAAGATTTCAAGCTACCTTACCACTGCTTTTGTTACCTTCAAGACAGTTTTCCCCCTTCTTCCCATTATTTGAATTACAGTCCTCTTTGCATGCATTTTCCCTTACTGTTGTACACTTGGATGTGAGGAAAGAAAGAGCAAGGATTGACAATTGATTTGCAAAGGCGATTCCCTCCATTTGTTCTGGGAGCGATTGTCACCTGCTCACTGTTCCCTGAGTACCGGTATTGGCAAAATTAATGCTCAGACTGAGTCCCTAATTGTCTGTTTGTTTCGTCAGTGATTGAGTTGCTCCTTGGTATGACTTGCATGTGGAAAATGTTGTAGTTGAACATAGTCATTCTCTGACTACAGTCAGTTGGTAGCATTTAGCCATAACGTGTAAAATAGAGCCAAGTACACCTGGCCTAGTAGCAGGGCCAAAGAAGAAGCATAAGACGGGAGCAGAGGCTCTCCAAATCCTGGGAGCTCCAGGGTGCATGGCCTCCATTTACTCATTTCTAGTGTTTAGAATTCCAGGTGAATTTCTGTTCTGCAAACTAGATATTGTTAGAAATACATGTTCAATCCATACTCTTTGAGTGTAACTAACAGAATATACTGTTCATTATTTTTTAAATAAAATCTTACAAACCTTTTTTTGAGAGATATGAATGCATGTTGGCTTTTGAACTGACCAAGTGCTTCCTTATAAAGGATGTAGCAGGCAACGACTCAGCGTGTGTGAATGCCTGGGCTAGTATTGGTGCATGTCTTGAATGGGGAAACTGAGGCACTGCTTTTTAAGAGCTTTTCCTTGGTTAGCTACTTTGAGAAGAATAAATAGACTAGAATTTGTGTTGTTATTTTCAGTCTATCCAGCATTATTACACATCCATGAGAAGGCTTTAAGACAGGAATGCAATAAAAAGATACACTCGCTTGAGATGGCAAGAGATGTACTGTAACTCTCAATGCCTTAACTTTCGGCATCAGCTATCTGCTTTCCCTGTTAAGTATGTGACAAATCATCTCCTGACTCACATCCCCTTGGCACTTTTAACACTGATGAAAAGGTTCCAGATTTTACCAGTAGAATACATTAGTATACATCAATAAATGGTCAAAAGTTCTTAGTTGTTCTTAAGGAGCAAATCAGAACTCTGGTTTAATATGTCATTCTGTGGACTGTGTAAATGATAGGAGAATTCTTCTAAGGTTCCTTCTACTTGCTGAAAGAAAAGGTCAGATTTGACTTCTAAATTTTGGCTACCTGTGCTCTTGTGACAAAACCTAAAATGTATATTAATGACTAACTCTTCTGGTGTTACTCACCTTTGGGGCATATGTAAGTTAAGCATTGAATGATTCTGTTTGTGGCAATTCATGAGAAAGGATACTGGATGATCCCATGGGTGAGGTGGCTGGTTAGAGTAGGCCCTCCCCCACTACTCCCTCTACTGCCCACCACCTAACCCTGCCACCCCCTGCAACACACACACCCCTCTTATGAGACAATCCAAGGAGCTAATTTTCTCTTTTATTCACCTTCCCTGGGCCCTAAATTTCCAAATGAGACCCTACCTTTAGGTGAAGACAATTTAGGTTTTAGTTAATAGGAAATATACTACCCAAGAAAAATAAATTATTATTTTGGCAGAAATTCATTTGAAAACATGGCATGTTATTGGGGATTGGGGGAGAGACATTTGAACAGATAAGTTTTAATAAAGAAAAAGGACAGGAAAATCTGGAATTTGAAGTACTTACTAAAGAGTTGTGAAGTGGGAAGGATGCCAGATGGGAGGACCCACAGCACTCAAGAGCCATGAAGAGAGAGGAGTGACCAGATGCATACTGCCTTTCTGGAATTGCCTAGCATTGCCTGAACTGTTTGTTTTATACCAAAGCAATAAACACTTACACTAAGCAACTAATGTAACATATGCAACATATAAATGTTGAGTGGATGGATGGATGGATGGGCAGATGGATGGATGGGTGGATGGATGACAGGGTGGTATATGTCCATACATATACTATTGTGTGCATACATATACTATGTTCATACATATACTATGTGCATACATATACTATAGTTCACATATACTATTGTGAACATATGCTATTGCGAACTCACTGGTTCTCTCTCCCCTGAAAAGCAAAGCAAATTATTAACATTAGCCGCTAAACAAAACAAAATTAGAAATGCTGACAATGAAATAACAATGCACAGAATTCTAAAATCAAATAAAAAATCTCTGCTTATATCAGAATAATGGTGAGTTGTTCATTGTTGCAAACTTTCTGAACACTCACTCCATATTCCTAAACAGTTAACTCTTCAGTTAACTTTTTTGCTAGTCCCACATACCCACAGAGCTTAGGAATTGTCATTCATGTGATCTCAACATTTGTTGGAATTAGCCCCTGAAGAAATAATTCAAATGGTAGTCGTATCTCAACTGTTTTCTAGCTACTAAGATCACAAGAAGGCAATGTTTAAGGCATTTCAAAGCCACTTTTAAACAATGTACTTTACTGAACTCTTCTTCAAGGAAGTTATGTGAGTTATTTTGCATGGTCCTGCCCCGCCAAGCAAACCCATAATCAGAGAACGTTTTCCCTCTATGGGCGCTCTTCACAGAGTCAGCAGACAAAGGCTGAGCCTAAGTGGGCACCCAGCACAGCTGCCCTTTCACCAAAGAAGTAACAGGTGATGACCTTTATTCACACAGGGGTTGACATCTTTGAATCCACAGCCCACAGGAACACAGCGCCTCAGTGCCCACAACCGAGTCACCAGTCCCAAGCCTCAGGAGCCCAAGGAACTTGTATTCATAGCTTCTCAGCAGCCCTGATCCCTACACCATTGTCCACCCAGGCATTAGCGGCCAGGATAACTAATTAGGAGCATTCGGATTTAACAAGCAGAAAAACAAAGCGTGACAGCTCGCCTGTGTTGTTCCACAGCCAGTGCCTGTGTCCCCTGCAGCCGGCACTGCCTTCAGAAACCCCCGAATGTAAACTGGGACAAGACGGGAACGAGGCCTCCATTAAAACATCACTAAATCTCTGTTAGCTATTTTAGCCATGGCTGTTCCAACCAATTAATGAGCTAGGAAAGAGGACCATAAGTTATTTGGGGAACAAATTATGCCTTTTAAACAAGTGGGTTTTCAAAAAATGAATGCACAGGCCTCCTTCGAAGATCTTGCTGGGGCAGAGGAAGGGATTCAGTGTTATTCTTTGAAGTTTTGATAGGCAGGCGCGGAACAAATGGAAAAGCGCTGTTTCTCAGGAGAGCAGGTGTATCTTGAGTGGGTACTGAACAGTACATGCCTCATGCCCAGTCTCCCAGGGTGTTTCACACTGTACGGGGAGGGGAAAGGGAAGAGTGGTAACTGCCGCTAGGTGCCAGGACTGGAGCTGGGTCTTCTGACTCCTCGCTTTCAGTCTTGACGTCTTTACTACCTGCTGAGCATAACTTCTGGTTTTCTGGTGTTTTGATGATGGGGCCAGTTAGCTGAGTGGGTTAAAGCATGTGATTGGCAAGGTGCTGGTGCAGATTGTTCTTTATGCAAGCTGGCTAGTCTTTGCCCAGAGAAAACTTTTCTGTTCTGCAGACCCAGGCACCGCAGCCAAATCTGACCTGATCCACAGATGATTGAAGGAGTGGAGGAGCTGGGCAAGGGCTGTGGCAGAAAATGTGCAGAGCTAAGGACAAAGTCACTGCCTTTTGGGGAAGCCAGATCAGAAGGATGACTGTGTTGTGAGTGGTGGCTAGAGAGCCCTGTTGCGCGGGCGAGAAGATGCTCAGTTGAGATAAGGATTCCAGGAGCCAACTCCAGCCCCTCAGGTAGAGACAACACGATACCGGCTGAGGATGCAGCTGCGGAATTGGATGGTGTTTAGTCAGTGCTGAAGTCACTTTCCTGGGAGCCCTTTGGCATGCAGTCATCTGAGTGCTGTTGTTGTTGGATTTTTGTTGTTTCCTATTTTAAAAGAGCAATCATGATACTGACAAGGTGAGGGCCTGTTTTCAAGGAACATTTACTTAAAGATACAGAGTAAGGTTAGTGTTGCTCTTGCCAGTGGTAGAAACCTATGCCACCAACAGCCATCATGAAAGGGCCTCAGGAGTCTTTCTTGTTCTTTGTTTCTATTCAGTTTGATTCAACAAATGTGTATTCTTGAATGCTTCCTGTGTGCCAGACATTGAGCTAGCAACAGAGGAGGCAAAGGTCCCTTCCCTCACTGAGCTCACAGTCTGATGAGAGAGAAGGATAGGCATTGTTTAAGTCAGCAGAGTCGAACCTAGGGTGCTTGGGGAATACGTCGGACCAAGTGTGGCAGATTGTATTTTGCAAAGATAGCCACAGTAGTATCTTCCATCCCACATGTCTTTCTTACACTGTGACTTTGATGCTCCTCATATCCAGTAATGGGATCTGTGTTCCTTTTCCCAGAATTTGGGCAGGCCTGTGACCATGGAAGTGATGCCATGTGATTTCCAAGGCCAAGTCATAAAACGTGATATAGCGCCAACCTGGTACTTTCTGGAGATGCTCACTCATGGCAGCCCAGTGGCCATGATGTGAGGAAGTCCAGATTAACCCGCATAGAACAGCCGCATGAACAGGCCTCATATGGCAGTCATTCTAGCTGACAGCAATCATCAGCCACCAGAGAAATGAGTGAAGGCAACCCCACATGACTCCAGCTCCTAGCCTTCAAGTCTTCTCAGCTGAGACTATAGATGAGGCTGCAGATATTATGAAGCAGAAACAAACTGTCTCCACAGTGTCCTTCTTTACTGACCTACAAAATGTGTGAGTGTAATAAAATGGTTGTTTTGCACTGGGTTTTTGTTTGTTGTTTTTCTTTCACTACTAGGTTTTGGGGTAATTTGTTTTGCAGTAATAGTAACCAGAACACCCAGTAACTTGGCCATCAAGGAAGGCTTTCTAGAGGCTATAATTATACGTTAAAATTTTGGCCCATAATTGTGAACCAGAGAGAGAGGACTAGGAAGAGAATTTTGAGGCCTTGGTAACCTGAAACCCTCTTATGATCCAGTCTACAGTGTTTCTTCCATGGGGACAAGCTGAAGAAACTTTTTACTACCAACTGTGACATTTCTTAATTACACTGTCCACATGCTTCAGGATTATTCTGATAAATTGTCTCAACAAAACATTCATAGAATTAGTAAAATGGCATTGCTTCACTTCCCTCAGAAATGAAAGATTCTGGGATATGCCATGAGGTGCAAAGAATGAGGAATTGGGTTTTAAATCTTTCCGTCCCACCTCTGCACCTGAAATGTGAGCCCAACTCTGTCACCAAGCCCCTCGCTGGGTGTTTTCTCTCTATTCATTTATTCATTCAGCAAATATTTATTTTTATTTATTTATTTTGAGACAGAGTTTTGCCCTTGTTGCCCAGGCTGGAGTGCAATGGCGCGATCTCAGCTCACCGCAACCTCCACCTCCCAGGTTCAAGCAATTCTCCTGCCTCAGCCTCCCAAGTAGCTGGGATTACAGGCATGCACCACCTTGCCCGGCTAATTTTTTGTATTTTTAGTAGAGACGGGCTTTCTCCTTGTTGGGCAGGCTGGTCTCTTAACTCCTGACCTCAGGTGATTCACCCACCTCGGCCTCCAAAAGTGCCAGGATTACAGGCATGAGCCACTGCGCCCAGTCTTCAGCAAATATTTATGAAGCATGTACTATGTATCAGGAGCCATGTTACCCCTGAAATTGAAAGGGCACATTTCCTCAGAAAAGGACTAGTGATTCTTACTGATTGTGGTCAAACTCCTGCCCTCTCTCTGCACAGCAGGAAAATTGTAGTCAAAGCTGCTCATGACTCCGCTCCATCTCATGATGTCCAGTGGGATTTCACCCCTTGATGCCTTGGACTAGCCATCCCACCACACCCGCAGTTGGTCTTCAAGGGACCAGAAGGATAACCAGAAGGCACTACCTGTTCAGGTGTTTGAGGACTGAGGAGGTTTCCAGAACTTCACCCAATTCAGAAATGTAACCAAGAAATATGGCAACCTCCACAGACAGCATCCCCACATGTGTCTTAGCGGACATCGTTGTCTCCATGTGATAGTGGCCTGCAGTTCCCTCCGTGTTTGGAACTTGCAGCTTTCCAACAGTGTTACACCCATCATTGTGAGGAAACATTAGAAGGCTGAAGGGGCACAAAAAAAACAGAGTCTTGCTCTGTCACCCACGTTGGAGTTTAGTGGCGTGATCACAGCTCACTGCAACCTCTGCCTCCCAGGTTCAAGCCTCCCTAACAGCTGGGATTACAGGTGCATGCCACCATGCCCAGCTAATTTTTTGTATTTTTAGTCGAGATGGGGTATCACCATGTTGGCCAGGATGGCCTTGATCTCCTGACCTCGTGATCCACCTGCCTTGGTCTCCCAAAGTGCTGGGATTACAGGCATGAACCACTGCGCCGGGCCGGGGGCAGCTTTTCATATTGTTGTTTGGCTTTTATTTTAACTTCTGGCTAAAGTCTAGTGAACCATCAACACATTCGCTCCTGGAATTTTATTTTATTTTATTTTATTTTATTTTTGAGACAAGGTCTCACTCCAGTGCCCAGGCTGAGTGCAGTAGCATGATTATGGCTGGCTGCAGCTTTGACTTCCTGAGCTGGAGCAATCCTCCCGTCTCAGCCTCCCAGGTAGCTGAAACCATAATCATGCGCCACCACACCATGGCTGACTTTTTAATTTTTTGCAGAGACGGGGTCTCCCTATGTTGCCTAGGCTTTGAATTCCTGGACTCAAGCAATCCTCCCACTTCAGCCCTCTGAGTAGCTGGGGCTACAGGCTTGCACCACCATGCCCAGCTAATTTTTGTGAGGTTTTTTGGTAGAGATAGGGTTTTACTGTGTTGTCCAGGCTGATCTTGAACTCATGGGCTCAAGTGATTTGCCTGCCTCAACCTCCCAAAGTGCTGGGATTACAGGCATGAGCCAGCATGCCTGGCTCGTCTCACATTTTTAAAGGAGGGAATTCTGGCTCTAGAATAGAGCTACGTTGACTGGGATTCCTGCAGAGGCCAGGCAAATGGCATCTGTGCCTGAAGCAGTCCTGAGGGAACCAGAGAGAGCATCCGTATCTAAAGGGGGCAGCTGTTACTCAGTAGCTCCAGAGTTGCCTGCTCTTCCCGTTTTCCAAGAGAAGCCAGAAATCTGTATTTTTATGCGAAATTTCTCAATATTTAAACACTCTGCAGGCCAAACAAAACACAGCCACCAGTTTTGACCTCTGCTTTATAATAGAGAATGCCTGCTTTTGTTCCGTCAAACTAATGAATGCTCAATTACGAGAAGGAATTTGGAGGTTAGTGTTAGATTGTGCTCCTCAAAAGGCAGCAAACCCCATCCCAAACCCTTGAGATACTAATTGACAGACTTGCACAGGCTGACAGCTGGGCTCTGAAAGTGGACACACACAAGGAAACAGCCAAGCTATTCCAGGTCACTTTGCAAGGTCAGGGCAGCAATGCAAACATTAGGAAGGCCGAAGACAAAGGTCAGGTGGCAGCAAGGAAGCCCGACATTCCCTTAAGCTCCCGGTTGATAAATTATATTCTAAAAGTATCACCAGACTCCCTCTCCCTGGCATTGCTTTGTGAGGTGGAAAATTAAATAGAAATCAAAATTAAGATGGCTGTCAGGAGCTTTTAGGAGGCCAGCATGCCAGTGTGAGGTGAACATGGGATGGAGTTTCTGCCTGGAGCAAAGGTCTCCAAAGGGATGATGATATCTGACACTGGGCATTGCAGAGGTTTGGCCACTTGCAGCGGTCACACACACCAGAGCTTTGGAGGCCGCCTGCCCATGTTCGAATGCCAACTCACCCCAAACACAGTAGGTGACCTTGGGCAAGTCGCTTTTCTTTGTGCCTTAAGCACTTCATCTCTGCCGTGAGGATTATAGTACCTGCCCCAAAGGTTGTTGTGAGGCCTTAGAGTTAGTATGCCTAAAGCACTTAGAACTTTGCCTAACAATTAAGTACTTAGGAGATAGGCACTTTACTAGTGATAGAGTATTGCTGTTAGTGTTGCTATGAGATGTGGACCTTGCATAAATGGCTCTTGGGAGCTTTCTTCTTTTTTTTTTTTTGAGTCGGGACTCTGGCTCTATCACCCAGGCTGCAGGGCAGTGGTGCAATCTCAGCTCACTGTAGCCTCCGCCTCCCAGGTTCAGGAGATTCTCCTGCCTCAGCCTCCTGAGTAGCTGAGACTACAGGCACCTGCCACCATGCCCAGTTAATTTTTGTATTTTTAGTGGAGACAGGGTTTCACCATATTGGCCAGGCTGGTCTTGAACTCCTGACCTTGAGATCCGCCCACCTCGGCCTCCCAAAGTGCTAGGATTACAGGCGTGAGCCACTGCACCTGGCCAACTCCTGGGAGCTTTCTTCAGCATTATCAAGACACTGCATCTATGGAAACTAGGCCGCAACCATTGCCACAGAAGTCATGCTTGCTACATCCCAGTTTTGCCCCTCCTGTTCCATAGGTCAATCTAGGCCATAGAAACCTGCTATAGCTACAGCTATACAGTCATCATATGGAACAGCGCCTTGGCAGGGAATGCAGAAAAGCCTTGTTTCCTTTTGCCTCCGGGATGGTCCTAGACCAGACCTCCCCAGTGGCTCCATAAGGGAATTGCACATGGAGAATTGCACCACCCTCTCGAGGCAAGGAGCTCTCCCTAGGCCTGTGCTTGAGTGAGTGGTACTGACCTCTAAGCCTTGCCATCTGTCTTTGCTTTTGCTGAGACAGATCTTCAGAGCTTGCACCTGAATATGGGTTTTGGCTCACTGAAAAAGCACTTGTTTCTTGGAAGAATGCATGATCTTTTGATGGGCTGTGCACAGACATCTTTTCAATTTTAACAAAAACCAATCTTTCTCCAAATTTGTAGAATCCTTATATACACTTTTGTGCTAAAGAAAACCATGGGGGCCACACTATTTCTGCAGCTGCAGAGAGGAGAAGCTTACCAGACTGAAATGTTGGCAGAAACAAAGAGACGCCATGTTCCTTTCCACCTGCAATTATAATTTTACTAGCTTGTAAAGCACACATAGAATTTGCAGTACATTCTTCCCTTGCAGTAGGGGAGAGGCCCTGCTGTGAATGTAATTGGCTTTCTAGCTTCCTTTAACATCGAGGTGGAAGGGAGCTGGACTGAAGGGCCTTTACTCTTAGAATTAACTGATGTTGAATTGTGTTTAAATTCCATGCATCTCCCTGAATGCGTTTGTTCCATTAAGTCTTAGTCCGAAGTGGAAGCACAGCTTACCTCTGAAAATATCCCCAGCCCTATCATTTCTCATCACTTTGTAAAAGCGGAGTTTCTTTCTTTTTAAAAAATGGATTTTTAACTTAACCCTGGTAAGAATTATTTTCCATCCCGTTAACCTCTGTTAAAGATGTATGGCATCTTTAAATGACGATTTCATACAGTACAGCCCATTTGGGTCACTTTTTATTCTGGCTTTGGCCTTGCAACTATATCTGTTCCCAGGAAGAGGACGATGAGCATGGATGGAAACAGTTTTTATTACTTTACTTCTGGAGTCCTCCATTTCTTCATTCATGAAATAAGAAGGTTGGATTAAACAATCTTTACAGCCCCTTCCAACTCTAGGGCCCTCGTTCTGTGATTTTATAAACCTTGAGAAGTGATGAAATTGTGGAGGTCTCTCTGCATGTATCTGCTTTCTGGGGCCTCCCAGCCAGTTTGCACAAAGTATTCAGGCTTCTGGTTGCGGCAAGGAACCTGGAGTGAGAGCCAGGTTGCTGAATGTAGGCTCAGCACCTTCCGTTCTAACTGACCAGTGGCTGGATTTCCATTTGCCAAAGGTCAACTATTTGAACTTTTTGTCAGGAAATAGCAGCTTTAAGCATTTTCACAAATATGATCTGAAGGACAGCTTATTAAAACAAGTTAAATATGCTGATTTTATATATTCCTTAAAAGACAAATTGTCATCTTAATACCCTACAATTCAGTGGCAGTTAAAATAATGCCCAGCAAACAAAAGTTGGCCAATAAAAATGTGCAGAAGATAATATGCCACCTAGTGGGTTTCCTCCTGAAACAGGCAGCACCGATCAGGTTATCTGGTGAACTATGAGTTGGCATTTGTGTTTGGGCTAACAGCAGAGAGCCCGTTGCCACTGAGGTTCACAAGAGGTGGAGCTATTTAAGAACTTGGGCTATAAGGGACACTAAGGGAATGAGGCACCGGAAGGGAAGCTTTAGAGCTGAAGAACAAAGGAAATCAGGGGAAAGAGACTGTGAAAGGATTCTTGGCTAGAGCAGAGGTCAAGGGCACCGAGAGAAAGTAGGCTAGGCAATCATGGGTAATAAAACTACTGATTGGAGTTTCACCTTTTTCTCTTTTCTCTGCCTACTGCCTGCTGGAAACAGGGACTGATCATCCGGCAGACAGGCAGAGGAGCTGAAAGTGCTAGGATCCTCAGCCTGTTTGCTCCATCCCTGACTTGTGACGGTGCAGTCTCACTGAAGGCAAGGGGCCTGCCTGGTTCACTCTCATTTTATAGCACTTAGCCCAGAGGAGAGAGGGAAGGATGGCCAGAAAACTCATGACCCAGGATGACAGCAACAGTTTATCCTTTAGCAAGTCACAAAATACCTCTGCCGCTTAAAATCTTTCTTTGTAAAGTGAGAAGGTTGTACTAAATAATTAGATTAATAATAGCTCCCTTTTATTATATGCTAAAGAAATGTTACTCACTTTTATTATCGAGTGCTTACTTTAGGCCAGACCCTGTCCTAAATCTACGTGGATTATGTCATTTAATCCACACAATAGCCCTATATAATATACCTATAATAATAGGTACTATTATTATCCACATTTCACCAATGAGATTTACTTGTGCAAAGTCGTCCAACTAAAGTGGAGGAGCTGGGATTCAAACCCAAGCTGTCCTGTTCTAGCACACATCCTGTTTTGTTACTTTTTTTAATTTTGTGTGAAATGTTTCGAACTTATTAAAACAAAGAATGAATACTGCCAGCTGCACGATTGCTCCTGCAGTGGAAGGACTCCCTTCTTTAGAGAAATGGGCACACACTCTGAACCTCTAAATTAGACTGTTTTCTCCCAGCACTCACATTCTCTATTTCTAGAGGCAAACTGCTATCAAATCCACCTGGTAGCAAAGCAAACCCCCCATACCCCAACCACCACCATTTCTGAAACTCTACCACATCTTTCCACTGGGTGGAAGGAGGGAATAATGGGGCAAAGAGAGGGAAAGAAAAGAGCAAATGCACCCATCATTAGCCCTGGAGTGCCAGCACCATGCATGGCAAAAAAAAAACAGTGCTTGGAGAGACTCTAGATATTGGGATTATGTTGGTCAGGCCCAGCTTCCTGCCCAGTTTCCCCCAGATAGACTGTAACTCCTAAAATTATTTACAGGCTAGTTTTTTGTTTTGTTTTGAGATGAAGTCTCAGCTCTATTGCCCAGGCTGGAGTGTAGTGGCACAACCTCCACTTCCTGGGTTCAAGTGATTCTCCTGCCTTAGCCTCCCGAGTCACTGGGATTACAGGCGCCCGCCACTACACTCAGCTAATTTTTTGTATTTTTAGTAGAGACGGGTTTCACCATGTTGGCCAGGCTGGTCTCAAACTCCTGACCACAGGATTTGCCCACCTCCGCCTCCCAAACTGCTGGGATTATAGACGTGAGCCACCGCGCTTGACTACAGGTCAGTTTTTTTGTTTTGTTTTGTTTTGTTTTTTGGAAGTACAGGTCAGTTTTAACTAGTGTCACAGTAGCCAAAATATTTCACTGTGTCTACACCGATGACCTGTGGTCATCAAAAATAGCAAGATGCGAGAACAAAGGAACTGGATAATTCATAGAATATATTGCCGTCCAAAAGGGAATGCAGCCTAATTAGGTATGGATTTATGATGCTGCGAATTTGCTTTTTGCTTTTTTGTTTGTTTCTTTTTAAGAGCGGGACCCTGTCACCCAGGCTGGAATGCAGTGGCATGATCCCAGCTTACTGCAGCCTCGACTTCCCAGGCTCAAGCAATCCTGCCACTTCAGTCTCTCATGTAGCTGAAACTACAGCTGTGCACCACCACACTCAGCTAATTTTTAAAAATATTTATTAGAGACAAGGTCTTGCTATGTTTCCCAGTCTGGTCTCGAACTCTCAAGCTCAAGCGATCCTCCCACCTCGGCCTCCAAAAGTGCTGGAATTACAGGTGTGAGCCACTGTACCCGGCCTTACTTTTTGTTTTTGTTTTGTTTTTTTCAAAATGTTCAGGTTAGCACCTTCTGTATCTATAGCTATGGCTGACCTGTGTCAGTGTGTGGTTTTGTATTAATAGCTGGCCCGATTCCAAAAAGGACTTTTGAGGTAGAGCCTCTCTCTCTCTCTCTCTCTCTCTCTCTCATGCATGTGTATGTGTATGTATTCATAACTGTGACTAATTTTAATTCCTGTCCCCTTCCATTGGTTTAAATTGTCGACATATACACTTATCAAAGATGAGTCTTTGCTGCCCAGGATCCCGCGTGTCTGGACTTCTGCTAGCATCGCGTCCCCCAGTTTGTGGTTAGAAAACCCAACTTCTAAAATTGCCATCAGCCTAAAGGTTTCCCAGCCACGGAAAAGATAGCAAAAATCTCTGATGCAGCTGACATTTTAGCTGTGTGTATAATTTAACAAATTGTTGACCACTCAGCTTTTAGTCAAAGTCACAAAAGGAATTAGCAGCCCTACCCTGCTCCCCCAAAACCCAAAGAAGGAAGGGTGTTCCTTGGCTTTGGCCCAGAGTCCTGCTGGCACGCAGTGTCAAACAGCAGCACAATGGTACATTTTGGCCACAAAAGGCTTTGGGGTGGCAGAAAGGGCCAAAATAGTTGTGGCATAAGTTGGCTAGGATATTAAACAAATCTGAGTTTAATTTAACATAGAGATAACAACCCTTTTTTTGTTTTCCAACTAGCTGCTGCTTTCTCTGTCTCCATGAGACCAAAGATTGGAGCCAGGAGTTAGTTCACGAGGGTATTCAAGTCCTTTCAAAGTGAGACATGCAGTGGTCTTTACACAGGCTTTCACGTTTGTCTGGGCAAGATGGAGTAAGGATAAAAAGGCACAGGGGTAGCTGGGGGAAACTGAAAATGGATCTTGAGTCTTGAATTCCTTCTATGAGTTTGCTTAAGCCGCATCGCCTGAGCTTAGAATAGCGAGGCAGGCAGTCTGTCTCCTTGGGATAAGGAAGGATTTGGAACTCGGCGACTGTGAGGTCTTGGCCCCTACTGTGTTTTCTGGTTTGTTTTGTTAACAGGAGCAAGTTATTCTAGTTTCTTGCTTCTGGGTTTTTCTTCAGCACACTTTAAGCAATGAGTCTCCACCCCACCAATGGCAATGGGGTGGATGGAATGGGATAATGAAAGGGGTGGCGAGAGAAGTTGATTCAGCTGCTTAGGAGGAGGGAGGCAAACTTCAGACCTTGGAACGAGCTTCTGAATCTATCAAGGGTGGAGAGGGAAGGGGGACCACAGGATTGAAATCATCTCAGCCTAGGAGAGAAGTTGAAGTCTTTCTGAGAAACTGATATGGCCAGCCGTGCTAGTTAGGAAAACCAACTTATTGTCTCAACTGCAATTTTATTACCCATGAAATGGTTAGCAGTGGAGGAGAAGCTATAGTATTTTGTGAAATGTAACCAATCAAAAATGATTATGATGCACCTAAAATGGTATCCTGTATACATTTGCCACAATAAGAAAAAGAATATCATCCCCTTTACAAAAATGATTATGAGCACCTCAGGAAAGTACTGGCACTGCATGACTTATGGAGTATATTTTACAGCCTTTTAAGTATTTGTTAAGTGCTAGCTACAATCTACTGTGATGCGGTGAATTTGAGAAAAGTGTAAGACAAGACACACATTCTAGATGGAAGTGTGCTGAGAGTCCTCTGAACTGAGAGGAGAGGAATACAGTTAGGAAGAAATGACCAGCCCCTCATACCCAGGCTCTAGAGGGGCTCACCTTGAAGAGCGTCCTCAGTTTCCAGGCTGGGGAGCCCAGGAGGGTGCAGTTTTATGACTCTTGCCAAGACTGTGTTATGCTTCCCCCAAATAAAATGTCACCTGAGTTACTTAGTTCTCACGCCTGCTTGCAAGAACCTTTAAAAAATAATCCATAAATTGCCAGGCATGGTGGCTGACACCTGTAATCCTAGCACTTTGGGAGGCCGAGGTGGGTGGATCACCTGAGGTCGGAAGTTTGAGACCAGCCTGACCAACATGGAGAAACCCCGTCTCTACTAAAACTACAAAATTAGCCGGGCGTGGTGGTGGGTGCCTGTCATTCCAGCTACTCGGGAGGCTGAGGCAGGAGAATCGCTTGAACCAGGAGGCGGAGGTTGTGGTGAGCCAAGATCATGCCATTGCACTTCAGCCTGGGCGACAAGAGCAAAACTCTGCCTCAGAAAATAATAATAATAATAATTATCCATATGTGAAAGATTGCAGCCTTGGAAGCAAGTCTTGATCTTATCTGTTCTGGACCCCAACCCTAAGAGCAGTGCCTGGGCAAAAGGAAGTGCCTCATAAATATGGGGTGAATGAATGAATCAGTTTTAGGAAGAGGTGGTAAGGGTTAGAATGAACTCAAAGGAGCTATCTGTTCATTCAAACTGTGTTATTGCATAAGTGAGCATTTGTGAACTGAAAAACCTCTTTGTTTTTTTTCTCTAGGACTGCTTGGTCCTGAGTTCAAGTAAACAATTGACTTTCAAGTAAATCTTTAAATAACTCTGGTCTATTGGTTAACTTCAGCATGCCCTCCAAAAAGCAGTTTAGCATAATTGTGGGCAGAGAGTCTGGAACCGGACAGCTTGAGTTTACATGTTGGCTGCACCCCTTACCTGCTGTGTGACCTTGAGAAATTTATTTAAACTTATTATGCCTCAGTTTTCTTTTCTGCAAAATGAAGATAATTAAAGTACCTACCTCACAAGGTTGTGAGATTGAGTAAGTTACAAATATGTGCAATGCTTAGAAGAGTGCTTGGCATATATTGAATGCTCTATGACAGCTGTTATTCAAAGTCCCTTAACAAGAGTCACTTGATTTACAACTGTAATGAGGTTTTATCATATCCCCATGACCACAGATTGTTTCTCTCCATTTTTTTATTCTGACCAGCAGTTAAAACTATCCCTGGATAGCAAGAACACCTTGAGTAATGTTAGAAACTATCTGAAATGTTACAAAGGGTATTTCCTACATGAACAATTTGACATTTATTTCACATCCACCACCACTACTAATCTTTTTTAGTTTAGTTGGCCTCAATTTTTCCATCTCTGACATGGATAATAATTTACTTCACATTACTGATAAGAAAACTAATAAAATATGTATTAACATTTTATTGTTGTTAGCAAATAATTAAGTGTAATAAAAATGCTTTTTCAAATGGCCCAGCAAGAATTACTCATGCTGGCATTTTTTAAAAATACAGTGACCGCGGTGGCTCACGCCTGTAATCCCAGCACTTTGGGAGGCCGAGGCAAGCAGATCAGGAGGTCAAGAGATCAAGACCATCCTGGCCAACATGGTGAAACCCCATCTCTACTAAAAAATACAAAACTTAGCTGGGCGTGGTGGCACGTGCCTGTAGTCCCAGCTACTCGGGTGGCTGAGACAGGAGAATTGCTTGAACCTGGGAGGTGGAGGTTGCAGTGAGACAAGATCGCACCACTGCACTCCAGCCTGGCGCCTGGCGACAGAGTGAGACTCTGTCTCAAAAGAAAAAAAAATACAATGACAATAGTAGTTGATTTGCTTTGGTAATCATATCATCCCAAAGCAATACTATAAAGCTAAGTGACAGTGGCCCAATAAAAGAAGCAAAAATAACAATATGTAGCCATCATGATATAGAGCTGAAATTCAAAATCAGAATTTGGTGTATGATATTGCTAGCAACTGAATCCTTAAATGATGGCCTTTTCTATTGTCAGGTCTTACAGTATATTCTTGCTTTTTTGTTTTTTTGTTTGTTTGTTTTTTGAGACTAAGTCTCACTCTGTCGCCCAAACTGGAGTGCAGTGGTGTGATCTCGGCTCACTGCAACCTCCACCATCCAGGTTCAAAAATGATTCTCGTGCCTCAGCCTCCCTAGTAGCTAGGCCCACACCACCACACCCTGCTAATTTCTGTATATTTCATAGAGACGGGGTTTCATCATGTTGACCAGGCCGGTCTCGAACTCCTGACCTCAAGTGATCTGCCTGCCTCGGCCCCCCAAAGTGCTGGGATTACAGGCGTTAGCCACCATGTCCAGCTCTATTCTTTAGTAGTAAGTTACTTTATTTGTAAGTATGCACAAATATATATTATTCACAGTCATGTATTTAAGGAAACCATCTCCTTTTCATAATTTGAAAATTTCTGGTAACTCCATTTTGTTTTATTAACACATTCTCATTTGATGTAAACTATCTCGTTTTCTAGGATCTCCTATAATTTATACTCCTGACGTCACCTTGTGACAAGAATTATGAGCACTAAAGCCAATTTGCAAGTCTTAAAAAAATGAATGAATAATAAAGGGGAAAATGTGTGAATGTAGAAGGGCGGCGGGTGGGGGGGGGGTGGCAGGAGGAAGGGAGGAAGGCAGCTTGGCCCAGGAATGGCATTGGAAATGGGGAGAAAGGAGAGAGCTGACTGCCTCAAGACATGTTATTTTTGCTGTGGCTTCTTGCTCCCTTCCACCCCCACCTCTTCCAGTCTGAGTTTTGAGCTTTGAGCTTTGAGTACACTTGAATTTTCACCACAGAACTTGGCTAGGCCTCCTAAGAGACTTTCTCTTTCCCATCTTTCCATAAATTATAGGTTTGCACATGAGAGCAGAACAGATGATTCCCATTATCTTTTGGGTTTGGTTGGGGCTGTGTGTGAGTGTGTGTGTGTGTGTGTGTGTGTGTGTGTGTGTGTGTGTGTGTGTGTGTGTTGAAAAAAACTCCTGTCTGCTCTTAAATGTGTATCCTAGTTCAGGGAGGTGGAGCTTTTGTTAACATTGGACTGTCTACCAATGAAATGGTCCCCTCCTCTTCACTAAGGTGGTTTTAACCTGATTTCCTTGACCAGGGTTGACTGCAATCATTTTCCTTGGCCTTTCAATAGGAAGTCATGACTCCACTATAGCAGGGCCTTGTCTGGGTTGTTCACCCACATCCCCAGTGTGTGGAACTGTGCCAAGCATACTGCAAGCTCCTCCTGAATGTATGGGGAGATTTTTCTCCCTATTTTGGTGACAAAGTGACATTTCTTGGACACTTTTTACTTTCATAAATGGCCCATTCAGATCACCATAAAGTAATTGGACAGATTCAAAAAAGTTGATTTACCCCAGAACATAGAGGCCATTTATAGGTACAGTGTGGAACTCACTAAAAGCTGGAGCCACTGCTAATACTAGTTAAGTTTGGGGAGCTCCACTCCTGGGTACTCATTTTGATTTGGTACCCAGACTAGTGCAAACACAGTAACCGACAGGGAAAAAGAATTTATTGCATTGCACCTGAGTTTATTCTGCTCTTTTTGGTATCTTAAAGTACTGAAGCCTCTAAGAGAAATAGGTCCTAGGGAAAAGGTACAATGTGGCCTACCAATAAGGGGAGTAGAATATAATTCATGTCAAAATCTGGAACATTGTATTGCTTATAGACATAATAGAAGTAGAGCAAAGGAATTATCCAAGTATATATATGTACTTTCATATATTCCAAATATATATATATATTTACTTCCATATAGTCTATATATATATATATATATATATATATATATATATATGGAAGAAGAAAAGCAGGAGAGAGCAGACAACATTCATCAAGAGAGACTATTTAGTGTTTTATGCCCAATTCAATAGAAAAGCTGAGGGTCCTGCCTGAAAGAGCAGAGCAAGCAAGAATGATAACTTCACCCACTCAGAGGAGAAGCAGCCTAGCAATGAAGATGTCTGTGGAGAAAAATGGGAGATCTTGACATCAAAAAGGAACAGCAGAAAAAGGAACACCTTGAGATACTCGAGGAAGGAAGAGCCAGAACTGAGTGGAGAGGAAAGGGAAGTGGTAAAGATGTTACCGAGAAGCCTGTTGCAGAGATGGAAGAAACTGTCTTGTAATGAATGAACAGGGACTGGGAAAGACAGATATTTTTATAATCCAGATCTTTCCGAATGAGACCACCATCAACGTAGGCTCAATACAGGGTCTAGAGATTGCTGTAAATTTCCAATATGACCTTATCTTGTAGTTCAATAAGCCAAATATATACTTGTCCACTATCTCCTGCCCTAACCTTGACCAACTTCTACTAAATTAATGCCCTCTCTTTCTACTTGACTGCCCTGGCAGTACTGTTGTTCTCTGTGTACTAAATATAGTTCCAGGGACAAAAGAGATGAGACACATGAAAGGCAACAGCTTAGATATGTTAATATATGTCTTTCTTGTTCAGGACCAACTAATCCATCTTAGGAGCCCCCTAGAACTACTGCTTTTTGATGTTAGCCTATTTATTTGATTGTTTACTGATGAGTAAGTCCTCCCTTACTGTATTTCATAACGTGAATTAAATCATAACATGTGTAGCCACTCTGACAATTTAATCCTATGTTAATTCTGTTGTTTACTCCAAATAGATGAGACATTGATTTCACAATTTAATAGCTAATATATTTGGATGGCCTTGTTTACCTAAATAGTGACTTACAGTTAAGATCCTAAAATCCTTTCTCTGTGGTGTGACATTTTTGTGTCAAATGTATTGTGTACTATGCCCTAAAGGCAAAAATATATCATTCAGACTTGCCATTGGCCAAATAAATGAGGCATGGAAGGAAACATGAGCAAAATGAACAGTAAATTACCTTAGATGCATTTGTAGTAAGTTATTCATTTAAATTTACATCAGCAAAAGAATTGTCATTCTTATTCTCTAGCCGTATGTTCTTTCCAGAAATGTGTTGCTGTATTACTATATGCCTGATACAGTCTAACACAGGCTTAGACCAATATCCTAATTTGATGTTTCCCAAAGTGTGGGATAGTAAGAATAATAACTAACATTTCTCAGCTCCTAATATGTTCTGTTTACTGTTGTAAGGGTTTTCCATGTACATACTGTACTCATTTGATCCTCACAATGAACCTATGAAGTGGGTATTATTTTCTCCATTTCGTAGATGAAAACCTTAGGCACAGAAGGTAAATTGCTCAGGGTCATCAGCTGGTACATGGCAAGGTCAGAATTTGAATTCAGGAAGGCTGTTTTGGCCAGTGCTCTTTATTATATGAGGATCCATCTGATTCCATGGATTGTCTACCAAGACAATATTAGTTGGTACAGATCATTATTTTAGGCAGTTACATACACTTGGCTTAAAATGACATTTAGTTACATAATGAGAAAATTATTCCCTTCAATTCTCTTTCTGCCCTTCATGTTAAATCAAACAGAAAGTTTAATTCTGGTGCTAGTATGACTGGAACCCCTAACACCTGTTAATCTCCTTTTTCAACAGAGAGTTGGCTGCAAGCTCAGGGCCTTCCAGCATCTGAGTTAGCTTCATTTTATGGCAAGGAATACTGGCTTCCCATTTATGATATTTCTATAAGACTTTCATTGTAAATAAACTTTTAAAAATAAATGACTCAGTTTAAATAAAGCATTAAATAAATAACACAAGTGGAATGCAGCTATGACAATGCCTGTAGAGGTGTTTTCACCTTGACAGTGTGGAAAACACTGTCCTGATTCTTCTGTTTTGAAATTCATTTCTATGCAATGACTTTGGCTTTCAGTTACTTTTAATGGCTTTTAATCTACAGGTTCTTTCTTTCTCCTTCTTGTTGGAATCCCTGGGCTCCTATCACAAAGATTCCCCATTTCCTTCCGTGTGCTTGGGGCTCATCTGGGATGGAGTTTTCACCAGATTTTAATAACACCACATATATTCAGTTTGAAATACTCCTGTTTTTAAAAATTATACTGTTTCCACTTTTTTAGGTGCTAAATCCCCTTTTTTGTGAAATAATGGTGAAAGTAGGCGACAGCTTTTGTTTTGTTTTTAGCATCCTTAGCCAAATTTAAAATTGGAAATTTTTTTAAAAATATGCTGATCTAAAGGGCAAAAAATTGGGGTGCCACTGCTCAGGCACTCTCTACTCAGATATGATTCCTCCCAGTTGCCTAAGCATTCTTGAATATTTCAGGAATGGTGATACAGACTCACGCTAATCTTTCTTTCTACAGTGTACTCAAGCATTTTCTTCAGGGAAATTTAAAGAGCTTCTGCTTATGAAACTCTCTTAATGTTTATTCCCCTAGGTTTATCATTTTCCTATCAGAACTGTAATCCTAATTATTAATAAAATCATTTTTAAGTATCTGAGATAATTATTGTGAGCAATCAATCCATTGGAATACTTGCACATTATTTACTAAGACATGTCTATTTCATATACTCTTCCAAAATGGAAAGTTCACAGTACAGTTGAGAAAAACTTAAGCAGTCGTTGGTTCTGTTTGTATATTTCTTTAATGTTACTGGGACTTGGGAGAATAGAGAAGCTATGAATCTTGCACACATTTAAGAAAATTTTAAAAGGCCATCATTTCTTCATCTGCTTATTTCCTGCTTTGATGAACACATTATTTTATGTGAGATTTCAGAATTGGTCTAGAAAGACATCATTTGGAGGTGCTGATAGATTTGCAAAAGGCTCAAAATGCCCCATCTCAAGCAAGCTAGAGTTAGAAGAGCAGGGCTGAAGCACAAACAAGAAGCAAAGTTCAAAAACTCCAGGAAGCTTTAAGGCAGTTTGTCAGGATACATAGTTGTCTGAGTTAGTCAGGGAAGATCTGTCAAATTCAAGGCCAACATACGCCAGCAAACCCAGAGCAACAGGATCACTGCTGTAGTCACTGCTTTAAGGAAGAGAGTAGAAACTGTCCGAGCTTTCATACAAAAACATTCCCATGCCACCAGATCGCTCCATAGCGATTCAGTGGATATGAATAGCTGGTGTGGAGCTTTTATTTTACTAACTCTATGGTATCTGAGTGGCTCTATCCCTTACATGGCTTTTCTTGTGCCTTAAAGGATCTTCATAGAGAGACATGCAAGTTCTCAGCTTCATCTACTCGAGAATCTCAGTTTCAGCAGCACATGAGGGCAGCTTGTTTCTGATCTTACTCTAGGCCCCATGTTCATATGGAGTCTTTCATGATCCACTTCAAAGAGATCTGGAACAGGCCTATCAGATTGAACTATGTGGGCACCCAAGCAGGCTGGTCATTTGATATCCTGGACTTTGATATTCTTTAAACATATTTTCAATTCATATATATTTAGTAGATGAGGAAGAGAAACTGATTTTCTATTAATAAAATATAGATAGTTACATCATCTTTATGTTGGAAAATGAAGAATGTATTACATGCTCTGACAGTAACACTACCTTTTTTACTTATTAGGAATGAGATTTCTTGATAAGCTTTTCCATAACTCTGAGCTGGACAGGGTTAGTCATTTAGTCTCTTCAAGAGTAGAAGCAATATACATGGATATAGTTAAAAAGTCTTGTTCAAAATATATTTAAAAGTTAATTTTTTTCTGACTTTTATGTCATCAAAATATTTCCAACTTTTCTATTACCAGGTGTTATCATCTGAAACTAGAGATAGTTTTACTTCTTCCTTTCCATTCTGGAGTTTTTTGTTTCTGTTTCTTGCATGATTGCCCTGGCTAGAACTTTCAGTAAAATATTGAATAGATGTGGTGAGAGCAGACATCGTATCTAGTTCCTGATCTTATTAGGAAAAAAATTTGAGTCTTTCACCATTAAGTGTGAAGTTAAATGTGAGCTTTTCAGATGTCCTGTATCAGATAAGGAAGTTCCTTTCTATTCCTAGTTGGTTGAGTCTTTTTTTCGGTTGGGGAATGGTGCAGGGATAGGGCTTCGCTATGTTGCCCAGGGTGGTCTCGAACTCCTGAGCTCAAGCATTCTTCCCACTTCGGCCTCCCAGAGTGCTAGGATTATAGGCGTGAGCCACCATGCCTAGCCTGTTGATAGTTTTTATCAAAGAAGAGTATTAGATTTTGTCAAATGCTTTTTCTATGTCTATTGAGATGATCATATGGCTTTTGTTCTTTATTAATATGCTCTGTTTTATTGTTTGATTTTCAGATGTTAAACTAACCGTGCTTTACCAGGAGAAATCCCAGTTGGTCAGAGTGTATAAATCTTTTTATACGTGAATGCATTTAGATTGATAGTATTTTGTTGAGGATATTTGTATCTTTTTCCTTGTATATAGTTCTTACTTTCTGTGGGGTTTTTGTTCACAATTTTTACTGAATCAGTCCATTTTAACATGTATATAATAGAACCAGTCACCTGGACCCATGTTAGTTGACTGCTGACTCAGATGACTGTCAGCTGCCTCACTCCAGGGCTCCTTCTCTCCTCTACATCTTACGTTTGCTCACCACCAAAATGCTCAATGCCCACTATGCAAAGAAATGTTTAAACACTTTCACTGCTATCTCCTTATTCTCAAGTGAGACTAGTTCACTTTTGCCAGTAGTTTAAAAAACGTACGTGAAAACCTGAGCTCACTAGCACCTTATTTCCAATTATTTGGTGGTGATTTAATGCAGTTTACTCGTTCATATGCTGGAGCTGCCTGGGCTTTATGTAACTCTGATGGCAGGGGCTTAAGAAGAAGAACCTCACAATTGGACTCTGATGTGTGATGCCTAGTCCCTGACAGTCAAAACAGATCTAAGGCCACAGAAAAGAGCTCTCTGGAATTTTTTCAATTTTGTATTACACCACTCATATAACATTTTGGAAAGTATAGCCACAAGACAATATTCTCATCTCATCTTCCCCTTTTAGCCACTTCCTTTAGGGGGAAGGAGACAGAACACCCAGCTGAGCACATGGTACCAAAGGCTTGCCAACTGATGGTAACATCATAGGTGTGGAGCCTCCTGAGTTGAGAATGTGAAGTTCAGTATGACTGAGCTTATGGAGCTGGTATAACAGGTACTTAGACATGGACATCGTCTGCCTTTTAGTCTGAACGAACTATATCATCAGTAGACAATGACTTTTATTTTTTGTTTAACCAACCCCCATTGTGTTAACCTAGGCCTTTTTTTTTTTTTTTTTTTTTTTTGAGATGGACTCTCACTCTTGTTGCCCAGGCTGAAGTCGATCTGGGCTCACTGCAACCTCTGCCTTCCAGATTCAAGCAATTCTCCTGCCTCAGCCTCCTGAGTAACTGCAATTACAGGCACCCACCACCATGCCTGGCTAATTTTTGTATTTTTAGTAGAGATGGGGTTTCACCATGTTGGTCAGCCTGGTCTCGAACTCCTGACCTCAGGTGATCCACCCGCTTTGGCCTCCCAAAGTGCTGGGATTATAGGCATGAGCCACCGTGTCCAGCCAACCCGGGCCTTTTATAACTGTTTTCAGAGAGAGAGAGAGAAGAGAAAGAAAACAAGAGAGAACAACTCTGACCATGGTCTAAGAGCCAGGTTTCTGTCACTAAGCAATAAAGCAAAAAAGCTCAAGTAGCCCTTGCATAAGTGGGAATTTGTGGTTTCTCAAGCTGCCCATTCCCCAAACGACTAAAATATGTTACTGGCATTTGGCACTGTTTCCTATGTTTTGCTCTCCTTAAATTTCTCTTTAAAGGGGTTTGAGTTTAAAGGCAGAACCACTGAAAAATGCAATTTAATCATACAACTGTGAAAGGCCAAGCCCAGAGTTAACCCCAGGATGCCCTGTGTTGTTTTGTTAAACCAGCACCTGAACCAGGCTTATTCCCAGGAGGTGGTGGAAAGCTTAAGGGCAGTCAGGAGGGAGGTGAAAGAGGGAGGCAGAGAGAAGAAACCAGGAGGTCAGACTGGCCCCAGGATGGTCTCTCCACACAGCAAGGGCTTCCCTCCCTCACTAGGCCCAGTAGCTCCATGATATTCACTGGAAAGAGTAGGAGAAAGGGAAGAGAAATTGAAGGAAGGGAGCCCAGAGCCAAGGAGAACAGTAAGAAGACTCAGTGGTGGGACTATCTACCATACCACAGGCCGTCATGGGACAGAACATGGGACTTCAAAGGGCCTTCTTGGCCCCAATTCCCATTTTTAAAGTTGTGTTTTTTTCTTGATTATAAAAGTATGCTGATTACAGAGAATTTGGGAAGCACAGATAGTTACTGAATAGAAAATAACCCTCCAGGCAGCATAGCAGAGATTCAGACATTAGCCTTTCGTAGACCTGAGTTTGAGTCCCAGCTCCTCCACTCATACCTTCATCTATACAGCAGGAGTACTAAGACCCCCATAATGATGTGGTGAGGATTCAATGGGATCAATACCTGGCAGAAGTTAGCCACCACTGCTATAATCATTATGATGGCACCAAAGTTAACATTATCTAATGTTACATATCCAGCTTATTCTTTTCTGTGAATGTCTAGGTTTAAAGTATGGCTTATTTTTTATAGTACATCAGTTTTTATCCTGACTTTTTACAAACTTACTAAATAATCTTCAGAAGAATTAGCTAGTTTGAATGCATGTATAAGATTCCATTGCCACAATTAGTTTAACTGTCTTGTTTGCATTGGGTATTTAGGTTTCCAATTCTGTATTATTATACATAATACTATTATGTACATCTTTGTTCAAAACCATTTACCTTCTGACTATTTAAGATAAATTCAGAAGAGGATCTACTATATGCAGAGCCTTTATATATTCAGCACTGCTATATTTGAACCTTTTCAAAGCTCTAGATACAATCATCCATACACATCAACAGTATAGGCAAGTTCTCCATATCACTGGAGCATAACCATTGTCATTTAAAAACACAAAGCTTTGGCCATTTTAAAGGTTAAAAAAAAAGATGTCTTATGATTGTTTGACTTTGCATATCTTTTTTATTTGTAAGGCTAAACTTTTTATATATTTATTACTTTGTCAATTTTTTTCTTTTTGGAGACAGAGGCTTACTCTGTCGCCCAGGCTGGAGTGCAGTGGCACAATCTCAGCTCACTGCAACCTCCACCCCTGGGTTCAAGTGATTCTTGTGCCTCAGCCTCCCCAGTAGCTGGGATTACAGGCATGTGCCACCACGCCCAGCTAATTTTTGTATTTTTAGTAGAGATGGGGTTTTCGATATTGGCCAGGCTGGTCTCGAACTCTTGGCCTCAAGCAATCCTCCCACCTCGGCCTCCTGAAGTGCTGGGATTATAGGTGTGAGCCACCGTGCCTGGCCTAAATTGTTTGATTATATGTTTTGTCCATTTGAGAGCAGGCTATATTTTTAGTTAAAAAATTTAACTTATTTTATAATCTTAAATGTAAGTAAGATTGAATGATCACAACCAAATGCTGCCAGAACTTGTCAGGAAGCAATTACAGAGCCACTTCCTGACAAGCCGTGAGACTTGTATAGATTGTACATTAATATTCACTTTTGATATACAGAAGGAGCTGAACATGTACCAAATGTTCAAATGTTAGGGTATTTTTTTTATCCTGCCTAATCAACAAGAATGTTAGCTATTCCAATAATAAAATGCTTTTCAAGATTGATTTAAAAATTACCCATTATGGCCTTTCTGGCTGCTCACAGAATCCACCCTCTGTTGTCCCCTTGTTTAGAGAGCTAGCTAGCTCATTCCTCAGGAATTACCCATGTCCCAGGAGCTCAGGAATCACATGTCCTCTAGAAGTTCTTCTGAAGTCCATGTGGCACTTGAGTGGCACCTTCTCCATTTGCCCTTTGTGTTCATGCCATTAGGCTATAACCCCGACTTGCCATTTTGTTTGAACAAAGTTGTGATTTAAATGTTTGGATCCAGGGCCTGCAGTAGGAATGTTCCAGAAACATTTAGTTTAGCTTTTTGAATGCAAAGGTTGAATGCGCTTGGAAAGACAGAATAGAAATTAGGCAAGAGCCATTTTTTCTTAACAAGTGATCTAAGGTTGAGCACGGTGGCTCATGCCTGTAATCCCAGCACTTTGGGATCCAAGGAGGGTGGATTACGCAGGAGTTCGAGACCAACCTAGCCAACATGGTGAAACCCCGTCTCTACTAAAGATACAAAAATTAGCTAGGCATGATGGTGCTGCCTGTAATACCAGCTACTTGGGAGGGTGAGGCAAGAAAATCGCTTCAACCAGGGAGTGGGAGGTTGCAGTGACCTGAGATCATGCCATTGCACTCCAACCTGATGACAGAGTGAGACTCTGTCTCAAAAAAAAAAAAAAAAAGTGATACGTTCATAACTATGGATGACAGTGGAGCAAGAGAAGGCAAACTGGTGACCAAAGTCACAAATGCCTTAGAAACTAGGTAACATTTGAGCCAGATGTGAAAGAGTGTGACTTGAAAGGAGTTCACATAGAGGAAAAAGAACCTAGCATTAAAATCAGACAGGCCTGAGTTCAAACTCCAATTCTGATAGATATTAGCTCTCTGACCATAAACAAGTCCTTTAACCTACTACATCTCAGTTTACTTACCTGCAAAATGAGTATAATACTTATTTGAGGAAGTTACAGGGAGAATTGGAATTAAATACAGAAAGCACCCAAAATTCATACATGGTAATAGCAATAAATGATAATTATTATCATCATAGATTTTTCAGGGAATAGAAGGCAACACGAGAGCAGAATATGAATACATGGTAGATAAAGACTAGAAGCAAGTGAGGAAAAAGAGACTGTCCCTAGCTCAGGGAAGACTTAATAGGGCATGCTGAGGAGTTAAACCTCATCCTCTAGGGGCATAAGAGGCTTCAGGGGCCTTCCATTTAAAAAAAAAAAATGCCAGCTCTAGCAAGACACTAAAGCATAGTGCTTAGGGCTTAGGCTCTGGGAGTCCAGCTCACTGCTCTATACTTCCAAGCTGGGCAACCCTAGGCACATGACTTAAGCCTTCTGAGCCTCAGTTTTATCCCCTATAATGGGTAATGATAAAAATGTTAACCTCTTGGAACTATTGTGAATAATAGAAGTAATGAGTATTTTTTTTTAATGCTCACTGTATGCCTTATCATAAATACTTAAATACTTAAAAATCATAAATACTTAAAACAGTATTATCATAAATGAGAGAATGGGCCAGGCGCGGTGGATCACACCTGTAATCCCAGCACTTTGGGAGGCCGAGGTGGATGGATCACGAGGTCAGGAGTTCGAGACCAGCCTGGCCAACGTAGAGAAACCCTGTCTCTACTAAAAATACAAAACATTAGCCGGGTGTGGTGGCGTGCACCTGTAATCCCAGCTACTCAGGAGGCTAAGGCAGGAGAATTGCTTAAACCTGGGAGGCAGAGGTTGCAGTGAGCAGAGATCATGCCATTGCACTCTAGCCTGGGCGACAGAGCGAGCGAGACTCCATCTCAAAAGAAAAAAAGAGAGAATGAATTAAAAGCCTAGGGCAAGGCTGGGTGTGGTGGCTCAGGTCTGTAATTCCAACACTTTAGGAGGCCAAGGCAGGAGGATCACTTGAGTCCATGAGTTTGAGACCAGCCTGAGCAATATAGGGAGATCTTATCTCCAAAAAAATTTTTTTAATTCACCGAGCATGATGGCATGTACCTATACTATAGTCCCAGTTACTACAGAGGCTGAGGTGGGAAGATCATTTGAGTCCAGGAGGCAAAGGTTGCTGTGAGCCAAGATTGCACCACTGTACTCCAGCCTGGATGACAGAGGGAATCCCTGTGTCAAATAAATAAAAGCATAGAGCAGTGACTGGCACATATCAAAACAGTCAATCTGCCATGGGAATGGTGGTGATTGTTGCTGATGTCATTATTACTATTCATTAGTCAGAGCTATATTTTTTTAATAAGCTCTTTCTGGTGATGGCATAGAGAATGATTTGAAATGGTTGGAGCTTGAGGACAGGAGAGCAGATAAGACAGTAGCTTTACATACATGTTTAAAAATTCATCTAATTATATATTTAAGATTTTTGTACTTTACCTTGTTTATGTTATACTTCAGTTTTTTAATGTAATTTTTAATAAGGGATAACCAACAAAACCTCTCAGTTTACCTAAGCTAGTCTACAGCTGCTTGGAGTTTCAATTAGCTGAGTTCCCTTCACTTAAGAAAACGGACTGTGAGGAACGAAGTAAAATCCTTTTTCTTCAATTAGCCACATTCATGGAGGACAGGGAGGCCAAGGAAAACTGAAACCTCTACAACTCCTACAAAATTCTACCCCGGTGGATAGTGTCCCTCTGCTAGAGCTGCTACCCGGAGCAAATGAATCTAGATGGGCGTCAGCTCTCCCTTCTGGCCTGGTGTTGCAGAGAAGCTAGCATGGGAAACGCAGGTGATACGGAGAAGGACATTAGGGCCTGAGCCAGATCACAGACTGTCTGCCCTCAACCCTCAGGAAAATTGACTGTTTGCTTTCTTAGGACTCTTTTCTATTTAGACTTCGCTGAACCTCTGAACATGTCTCAGGTGGGCATGCTATTCAAAATGCTTTTCTTTTTGAACCTAATCTTATCTTTAAATGCCCTCCTATTGCAAAACCATGGTTTTCATTTCCTTCTTCAGGCCAAGTCTAAGGCAGGTCGGTCAGTACATTGACTTTTCCTTGGATTGACATCAAACTAAGTGCTAAAAAATGTTCCGATTGGGTAACAGACTTTCTTGGCACAGTACTTTGAGTGGTGTGAAATTATTGTGACCTCTGAATAGATGAGGAATAGACTAAAAAATCTGATACCAATACTGTTTCTCCTCCTTTTACTATTCATTACAAATGTGCCTGAAGGGGTGAAACAATAAGAGTAGGTCATCTCTGTTAGGGCAGGAAGGAAAAAGCCCTGGTGGAGCAGACCTGAATTTTGACTGGAGGAGGGCATTTCAAACATGTCAGTGAATTCCTAATGGAAAACAGCAATGTGGGCCGAGCACGGTGACTCACGCCTATAATCCCAGCACTTCGGGAGACCAAGGCGGGCAGATCACGAGGTCAGGAGTTTGAGACCACCCTGACCAATATGGTGAAAACCCGTCTCTAGTAAAACTACAAAAATTAGCTGGGCATGGTGGCGTGCGTCTGTAGTCCCAGCTACTCTGGAGGCTGAGGCAGAAGAATCGCTTGAACCCGAGAGGCAGGGGTTGCAGTGAGCCGAGATCATGCCACTACACTCCAGCCTGGGCTACAGAGCAAGACTCTGTCTCAAAAAAAAAAGAAAGAAAGAAAGAAAGAAAACAGCAATGTGCATTCTAACTGATTGGTAACTTAAGTTTCAGTCGAGTGTTTAAAGAGATAAGATTAAGTGTCTAGAATTCAGTGTTGATTATGTAAACAAAAACCATCCTTAAGTTGCCTGGTATTAGATATGGTTATTGACACTGCATAAGTCATTCTAATTGAATGGGTTACCTTAGAAGCCTGAGAGACCCATAAGTAAGGGAACATTCTGACTAGGCAGACAAGTCTCCTGGAAAGCAAACAAAGCCGGATATAGTCATGACAGATTCACTGATAGGCAATTTTCAAGAACTTTTGTGAAAATAAACATGTTATTAGGGACGATTAAAAACACAGGTCATCTAAAACCAAAAAAATCAAGGTTTTCTACATTTTTATAATGTTTAGATATATGCATATGCAAATTATATTTGCTTGCTTCTGAAACCATGCTTAGTAGAGCTATCATTGGTTTTCTTTAAACAATTTAAATATTTGTTATAAAAGTGACAATTCATATTCATGATTTAAAAATCAGCCAGGTGCAATGGCTCACACCTGTAGCCCTAGCTACTCAGGAGGCTAAAGCAGAAGATCACCTGAGCTTTTCAAGTCAGCCCTTTTCTCCCCTACATCCCACTACAGTGGTGGCGTTAGTTCACTGTAGCCAGTCTGTGCCCATCCAGACATTGTGCGAAATTACAAATGTTACATTTTTGTAATGGGATCAAACTGTGCCACCTTTCCGTGCTTTGCCTTTTCCAGTTCACATTATACTGTGGACATTTGGGCATGTCTACATATTTAGTACACATGAAGATTTACCTCATCTTTTTATTGGCTGCATAATAGAGTTATCCTATACCTAAAGTAATTGAGGCGTAAGTTAGGTAAGTTAAGCTAGGTAGTAACTTAAATGTGGTTTTGTTGTTGTTGTTGTTGTTGTTTGCTTTTTTTAAGAGACAGGGTCTCACTGTGTTGCCCAACTGGCCTCAAAATCTTAGAGTCAAAGGACCCTCCCACTTCAGCCTCCTAAGTAGCTGAGACTACAAGGTACACACTACCCACGTTTCCACACCCAGCTAAACCCAAGTTGTGTGTTGTTGTTGTTGTTGTTGTCGTTGTTTCCTGTGCCAGTCTTTCTCTTTGAGGACCTATATTGCAGTGAACACCCTCTACATTTCCCTGTACACTTGTGTGAATATCTCTGTAGTGTAAATTCATTAAAGTGAGACTGCTAGGTCATGCAAAGCTATGCATGCTTTGCAGTTTGATAAATATTGCCAATTGCCTTCTGAAAGGTGGAACTAATTTAATACTTCCATTCATTGTCTTAAGAGTGCCTGTTTTCCTGAACACACGTTAATTTTCTATATTAATAATATTTTTAATCCTGGACAATCTGATAAAAAATAACTTCACAGTGTTGTTTTAATTTGCATTTTTCCATGAGAAGTAAAGTTGAGCGTCTTTTTATATCATTATTGGCCATTTGTAGTTTTTCTGAATTGCCTTTTTAATTAACCTGTGTTTAAGTTATATCATTGATCTTTATTAATTTATTAGAGCTTTTGTGTATATTAATTATTTATTAGTTTAAAAGAGCTTTGTGTATATTAAGGAAATTGGCACTTTTTTCATATAAATAGGAATTGTTTTGTTTCTGTCATTTGACTTTTAAATGATATTTTATATTGAATGAATTTTTTACTTCATGTATTCATATTTAGCACTGTTTTATAACATCTAAGATTATAAAATGTTTACCCCACATAAATGGGGCAAATTCTATTTTTCTAATATTCAAAATTTCTAATATTTTTCTCTAATATTGCATTATAGTTTTAAAAATGCTTTTATGGTGTTCTTTTTATATCTAAGTCTTCAGTTTATCAAAAAATACCGTTATTATGAGATGAGTCAGGGATTCAGCGTATTGCTTCTCCTGATGGCTGACCGCATGCCCCAACACCATTTATGAAACAATTTGTCTTCCCCACCTTTGTTGTATAGTAGATTCCCATGTATTTGAATCCATATCCTGGGTGTACAGATGCTCAGACATAGACACTACAGATACAACAGATAATATTCTAGAAATATAGGACATGTGAAATCATGGTCAGTACTGTGTTGTGAGTTGTGGTTTCTACCTGATGGACCTTGAAGCAAAGAGTAAAAATCCCCAATCATCTTAGATAATGATATACAGGCTAATAAAGAGTACCTACTTCAATATACGCACAGGGCTTGTTCTTCCTTATCAGTGAGCCAACCATGTATTAGATCACAGCCTTCTAGCCAGGGACTCAGTTTAGTTTCTCATTTAATCTCAGGAATGGCTGGTCCCATAAAAGCTGTTAAGTAATAATGTTGAGCACTATATTGTTCTTTACATACCTAAAGTGCTATCCAAACATTAACTAATTAAATGCATTGATGAAAGGAAGGGATTTGCAGAGATTTTCAGGAAAACTGATATCTGGTTGCACACCTGTGAGGGGATGATTCCTAAAAGGCCTTACTTCCCTCTTTGAAAGGAGCTCAGCAGGCAGGGGAACAAAAAGCTGATGACATTATTTTACTTTTGTTGAAAATTTCCTGGAGTATCTTCTAATTAGTCTGGTTAAACTCACCTTTTATCTAGCTCCCCAGATATTCCCTTTCTACATTCCTGGAGCCATTCAACAAGTTTCTTTTGATGTCTTCCTTGTTGGTTAATTATAAAATTATACAATCTTCTGATTCAAAGAGATCCTTATTGATCATCTAATTTTCAGTGACTGAATACAATCACTTTATTTCCTAGATGAGGAAACTGAGGCATGGAGAAGTTACTTAACAAAAAAGGTCACACAGCTTACTGGGAACATAGCTGGGAATAGAAACCAAGATTTCCAACTCCCATTTCAGATCTCAGTCAGCTGCATTGAGCAATGAAACTTTTTTTTTTTTTTTTTTTTAATGAAAGAGAGAGGAAGAGGAAGAGATTTTAGAAAAAGAGAGAAAAGTAGAAAGAAAGAAACTGCAAAAGAAAGAAAAAAATGAAAGAGAAAGAAAGAGGAAGAGATTTTAGAAAAAGAGAGAAAAGGAGAAAGAAAGAAATAGCAAAAGAAAGAAAAAAATAATGAAAGAAAGAAAGAAAGAGGAAGAGAAAGAGGGAGAGAGAATGGGATTCAAAAGAAGTCATTTTTATCCCCAAAGCTGAAGGACAAAAGAGGGAAACAGTGTTAGTAAAGTCTAGAAGGAACTGGGGCTTTAGGAGCTATGTTCATAAGACTCACAGCTGCAGTACTGAGAGGAAAAATACCTAGAAATCTTGTTTCCCCACTCTCCAGTCTTCTGTCCATGCTCATCACTGAAACTTAACTAGAAGTAAACTTGTAGAGAGCACAAATGATACATATTAGGATATCAACCACTTGGAGTACAGAACAAAACAGAGAATGAATGGGTTAGGGTTGGAGAGGATGAAATACAACCAGTATAGATCACTTCTCTTGCTACTCAGCATTTATTCTTGCCATTTAATCAAATGAAGGAATTCTCCTTACAACTCAAGTGAAGCATAACTTTCATCAGACTCAATAATGAGGAATTATGTCAGCTTGCTTTATTTTCATGCACAGCCAAAATGATAAAAACATGTATCACCATTATTCTTCATGTTGGTTGTTCTGAAAAAGGAGACAAATAATCAGAAATGAAAAGTATAATTTCTATAGACCCTGATGCTTGCTGGTTATGGGGTCAATATTAAGTCTCATAACTTTAACTTTACTATCATTTATTTTGTATCCTTCTTTTCCTCTATCAGGTTGTAGAGTTTCCTCATGAGAAGGTGATCTAATTTACTACTCTAACAGAGTCTTGGTACCAAGTCATTCTGTCTTTATTGGATTGTCCCATTTTTCCATTTACAATTATTAATAAACTTAGAAGCTCTAGAAAGCACACCAGTGAATTTCCTAGGTTCCAGGTATAACATTCCTACTTTCCAATGTGTAGCCATGACCCAATTTTCCCTTGGTAATAAGGAATAATTTCCTCAACCAGTAAAATAATCTTGATGCCTGTTGATTCTAGAACATGTAAAAGTCAAAAGGCCTATAAACATTCTCAGCATTCACGAATGTGCTCCCTGGCAAAAGTGTTTCTCCCTTTTGACTAAGACCTCCAAACCTATTGTATTATTCTGATACTTTTTTGATAAGCACATATGACAGAAAATCTCAGCACCTCTTTAGATTACAGCAAATGTGACTTCTCACTAATGAATTTTCAGTCTGTATGTTGTATTCAGGTATCCTCTATATGTATGTTCTTCTGTAAATAGCAGCTAACCATTGCATGCACTTATCCTAGTGGTTGACATAAGACCCACAACTGCCACAGAAATACGTTTTACATTGGGCCTAGTTAAAACTGACAGACTTGTTGCTTACCAAATAAGTAGATCAGAATAGCAGACATCAAACATAAATAGTCTCACCATATGTTGTAGCCATGCAAGATGTTGCAAATTATCACTCATTTTAGAGAAACATCTTGACATTCCAAGAGCATTGGAACCCTAAAACTTCACTAATGTGGCAGACCTCTAAATTTGTGTTGGGGTTTTTCTCTCATTCTCTAAAATATGTCACACTACTATGCCATATAGGGTACATGCTACTTTTAGTTCACAAATTAAAATAATGTCATCATGCAATGCTCAATTATGATATTTTTTGGGACACTAAAATGTTCTCATAGGTCATATGTGACGGAATGCAGTAGATTTGTTCTAACTTTGCTTTAAGACAGTAAAGGCATATGGCTGCCCCTGCTAGGTAAGACAAACTTCTGCTTGTTGTAACTAACTGGAAATTTTTTAAAAGCAATTTGCTGGCTTGGTACGGTGGCTCATGCCTGTAATCCCAGAATTTGGGAGGTCAAGATGGGTGAACCACGATGGCAGGAGATTGAGACCATCCTGGCTAACATGGTGAAACCCTGTCTCTACTTAAAATACAAAAAATTAGCCAGGCATGGTGTCGGGCACCTGCAGTCCCAACTACTTGGCAGGCTGAGATAGGAGAATTGCTTGAATGCAGGATGCAGATGTTGCAGTGAGCAGAGATTGTGTCACTGCACTCCAGCCTGGGCGACTGAGTGAGACTCCATCTCAAAAAAAAAAAAAAAAGAAGAAATTTGCTGAGACAATAGATGCACAATTAGGTGTCAGAGATTATGCCAGTTTGGTATGTGTTTAGATTATTATCATGGTAGTAAAAGGTTGTCCACTTTCAGGTGATTATTCTTCATTTATCTTGCTTCTTCCCACTGACAGCTATATTACACAGGTGAAGGAACATGTATAAGTTTTCTACTACTCATCAAATAGTTTTATTTTAACTATACTTTCAGATACTATAGAAACATCCATTGGATCCACTGTGAATTGGATTTAGGGTACAATTTCATCTGTCATGTAACCTGCATAATTAACCATACTGATGACTGAATCATGGTAGTGTTTCTGTTTGATAGGAACATATGTTACTTTGGACTGATCATTTAATAACCCCCAGAAGGTTCCATGTATTTCCATCATAGCCATGTACAAACATTAATGCATGTGGCCACAGGTTCCTCTGGTAATGGCTTGGAGAACGATTTAAAATGTGCATTTGACCCTCCACTGCAGAGTGTTACCCATGATGAACTAGTCTTGCTCTACAAGTAAGGGGTTCTAGGTGCACGAACTGGCTCAGATATGGAATTAAATAAAATTACTCAAGTTCCAAAAACATAGTTCTTTTCTGAATACATAGACAAATCAACGTCATAATGATTAATCATCTCTTTCATTCACAGGGATTTAATAATCTAACTACTGCCACAGATCCTCTGGTTAAAATATTTTGAATGCAGCTTTGGCCCTCCAGTCTTTTGTGGCTATCTTGTCTCTGATCATTAGTTAACAACAACACTCAGCTTCTATGACTTTTTGGTCCAATTGTTCACATTGATGAAGAGTTCAATTAAATGGCACATTAGTATCTTCAGCTTACAGTGGGATGACACCAAAGGATTTTAGAGGAAATGCTGGTGCTACGCCAGAAATTTTTTTTAAAAATGCCTTTGGGAGGAATATCTTCTAGGTCCTCCAGATGTGTACATTTTCCCTGCTCTATGTGGCAGGGAAAGTTGCATACAATAGATCTGCTCTGATATTCTCATATCCTTCACAGTATTAAAGACAAATTCTGGAATCTTTATCTCATTGTTGGGAAGCCATTATTGGATTCAGGCTTCAAGTAACCAACCAAGAGAACTCATAGAGCATTCCAAGTGTTGAGGTAAACAAATGAAGTTCCAAATTCCAAGTAAATTTCTCAGCATTAAAAAATCTGTTATTATGTAACACCAGACTTTGTTTTGTTTGATCTAATAACAACAGAATCAATTCTAACACATAGTCTTCAGGGAAAGATCTTGTAGGTATGGTATGTACTCCTTCTACTCATCAAAAAGATTTTGCAATTCTCCCTCTGTGAAATGTTAGTATTTAACTCAGCAGGCAGTGAGGGGTGTAGAGTTTGTGTCTTTTAGAAAAGTGGTATTTCCTTGAGAGATACCTACTCCAGCCGAAGTCATTGAAAGATATTTAAGCAAAGCAAGATTTGATGTGTCCATTCAAATCGTTAATGTGTGCTCAAATGTCTCTACCTCAACTCATCAGGATCTACTTCTTTCTAATCACTTTCAGGGATCTACTTCTTCCTAATCACTTTCCTAACCATAGCATAAGAAGAGACTTGATGAGTTTATGCACTGGCATAATAACTGAAACTCAGACAGTCAGTTTCAGGGACAGATGCTTAGCCCTGTCACCCCTGTAGCTATTGGAATAAATAGAGTGTTTTAATTTTTTAAAGGCTGCATAGAATTTTTTGTTTTTTAAGATTCTCTTCCTTATTCTTGATTTGGGTGAATGAGTTGCTTAAGATAATGTTTTTTTGTTTTCCAGTACTGTCTGATGATACCAGCCTACATTCTTTATATTCATCACTGTTGCCATAACAATGAATAACAAGAGCCACATGATCACCCAAGGATTTATGGCCTATTGCTAATCTATCTTGAACTACAACCAATGGTAACCTCGATAATGGTGATGCAATGCATGCTACAAATTAGGATTATTGCCTTTTCCCCGACTGGTGATCATATGTTCATCAAATACGTGAGCAACACAGATCCAGAATCTTATGTTAGTGACCAAATTTCTGGGACCATTCCTAGTATCAATTACAACATCAGCTAGGTATTGGTACTGTAGAGATTCACTCAGATAGAAACATTAATGAATGTATTTCAAATAGAGTGAGTGCATAGCTAACTAAACAAATAGAGGATCTTGAGATGCTCAGAGACTAGAAACATTACAAAATGTTTATCTTTCCTAAGACTAAAAGGACAAAGGAGAAGACATAGTCTTACTGAAGTCACAAAACTGGGGCCACTTGATGGAAATTGTTATTACAGAAAGATACAACTACTGTCAGAGAGTAGTGTCAAAGAAGAGGGAAGAAAAAAACTACCTTGACTTTAATGTCTCTTTACTTCTGCCCACTGATCTGTGTGTGTCTCCTATTAGATGAGTGTAACTAGAAGCCAGAACATACACACGCACACAAACCACTAGTGATGCAGTTATGAGGTCAACCTCCCAGCAATAGTGAAGCACAAGAAATGTTAGAGAATGCTTCAGAGGTGTGGAAACAAAAATGAATAATTCATTTAGGAGGTAACAGTTACATCAATACCCAAAATAAAAGAACAAAAAAATGTGTTTTTCAGAAAAAAGCTAAAGAGAAGAATATTCCAGGTAGGAAGAAAAGTCATGAAAAGATCTGGGCATTGAGACATTGTACATTTGTAAAATTGAAAGAAGATGTGTATGGATGAGATGTGAATTGGGAGGTGGTGAGATAGGGCAGGGTCGGTGGTACCTTATGTTGCACAGCATGTCTCATACCAAGTTGAGGTATTTAGAATTTTTTCACGGAAATAATGGTAAAACATTCAATGGTTTTAAGAATGACATGATAAGGTCATTTTATTTCAAGAAATGATATTTTAATCAAATTGGAGAAAATAGATTGGAAGAATAAATGCAAGGAGATGAATTAAAATACAACTGCAGTGTTTTAGGTGGTACATAGTAAGGCCTTGATGAAAAGTAGTTATTGAAAAGTAGATGAGATATGGAGAAACATTTAGAGAACATGAACAACAGCCAGGCATGGTGGCTCACTCCTGTAATCCCAGCACTTTGGGAGGCTGAGGCAGGTGGATCACCTGAGGTCAGGAGTTCAAGACCAGCCTGGCCAACATGGTGAAGTCTCATTTCTACTAAAAACACAAAAATTTATCTAGGTATGGTGGCTGGCACCTGTAATTCCATCTACTCGGGAAGCTGAGGCAAGAGAATCGTTTGAATCCAGGAGTGGTGGAAGTTGTAGTGAGGCAAAATCACGCCTTTGCACTCCAGCTTGGGCAACAAGAGCTAAACTTAATCTCAAAATAAATAAAATAAAACAAACAAACACCACAAGACTTAGACACACATACATGGGCAGAGAGGAGGTCAGCATAGAGAAAATAGAGAAGAAGAAACAGATAAGAGAGAAGGAGAGAGAGAATTAAGTTAAGCAAGATGTCTAATTTCAAAATGAAGTAAAATATAGGCATTTTACAAGGCTCTCTCCATGGGCATTATCCTCCTTCCAATATCTTCCTTGTCAAACTTATTTGTAATTAGCACTGCTTATATTATGTCAGTGCAGTTGACTTCCTATACTTCCAATGAACATTTTTAAAAAATCTATCCTCATCTTAGTAATTTGTGAGATATTTCTACTTCATCTCTGAAACTTGGCATATTCTAACTGAACTTGCTAGTATTTCCTTCTACATCTATCAGTTTTTCTGATTGCCTACATTATCTTAATGGTGCAAAAAAATTCTCGTCTTGTAAATATCTGTCATCATTTCTTCTTTGTTAATTCATCATTTGCAATTAGACAAATGTTAGATTTTACTTCTGGTAACTCGCATCTGTCCATTTTCTTCTGTGTCCTTTGACTCTAACTCTACTGCAGTTTAGACCACTGTTTCCTCTCCAGTGGGCAACTGTCATGTTCTAGTTTCTTTCTAAAACATTTCATAAAATTAGTATCTCCAACACAAAATATTGGCTATGTCATTGATCTGATCCAAAATTATCAAAATTACTTCTTACAAACCCGTTTAAATATGTAATTGCTGTCTTTTCATTTATTAAACTTTTTTTTTCTCCTTTTCATTCACTTTGTTTAAAAAAATTTTTAAAACTCATCAGATTTGTTCTTTGACTGCAGTAATGAATTATTTCTCATAATGCAGTGGCTAACTATGTCTACTCCTTTATGTTAAGACTAATCACTGATATTAAAACAATTATTTTTAATCAGAGATGTTACATATATTCTAAATAATGGGTTTTTACATCAACATGTGATATATATTATATACCAATATAATATATAATATATAATAAATATAATAAAATTATGAATATTTAACTATGTGAACCATATAGTTAGTCAAATTGGTAAAGCTATTTTAAAAGATTGATTCTGTACTGTTTCTTCAGACAGAATTGTCTCAGTGCTTCTTAGTAGTAAGAGTTTCTTTAATATAGTATGAATGAATTAATCATAATTGCTTAGTGAGAAAACATTTGACTTCTTGGAAATGAGATTTTTATATCTGTAAAGGGGGATAATTGCACTTGCCCTACATACTTGACAGAATTGTTTTGAAGACCAAAAGAGATTTAAGAATGCAGATAACTTTAAAATAAAGTATGCTATGTAGAGATCTCATATCTGTAACTTCAACAATCTCAAGTCCATATAAATATCAGAAAAGTGCTTATTTTAAGAAAGACTGCTATTGAAATTCATTTCTTTTCTAAAATCACTAATTCAGATGCTGAACGTGTTTAAATAGTACTTCAACTCACCAAGGCAGTTTTTATATTTGAAAAAATGACATAAGATTAGTATCTAATACTCATCTCTGGAGTCACTATACTGTGGTAAGAGGTTCTTAAGTCTTAGTTTATGCAAGTCTCTTTGTAATAGACTCAACAGACCAAAACACCTTAAAGAGATTACATGTAGTAAAACTAAGTATACTCATAGTTGATATTAATTATGTCTTTCTGCTCTTTTGAAAAAAGTCAAAGAAGTTTAATAACTTTAGTTTCTAATAAGTTTTCTAACCTATATTGTGTTAAAACAGTAAACAAATGAAGATTGGTTGCTTGAAACAGGTATTAATTATATTACAATGAAATAGAATCTATAGCAAATAAACATGTAAAAATAATTTTTAAACATGGAAGAGAGGGTTAGCATTCTTCCAACTGTGTTCCCCATATTGCTCTCTGGCTTCTCTGAATGCACTTAAAGGCCCTTTCAGTGGTAGAGGGGAGGCCAAGCAACAGAACTCCGGAGCAACAGCTCAGCTTCCATTTAAACAGTTTGTTTTTAAATGTTTAATACATAGAATCTTTTCCCAAAATCCTCTTTTGAGAAAGGTTTCTCGTCTCTGTTCCCCTCCCTGACACCTCACATAGCAATCCCCTTCCAAAAAAATGCTTGAAAAGCTCTGTGGTAGAGAAAGACATCCCTTTTCTGCAATGGATATTACTCTATTACATCCCACTGATATTGCTGATTCATGTAATGATGATATTATGTCATTAAGGAAAAGTTAAATTCTGTTTACATAATTATCTGTCAGAATGCAACAGAATATTGGTGGTAGGTTGAATAACAGCCCCCAAATACCTCTATGTCCTATTCTCAGTACCTATCACTGTTACCTTATATGTAAAAGCAGACCTCACAATTGTGATTAAATTAATAATCTTGAGAGTGGGAGATTATTCAGGTGGGTACTATGTAATCATAACGATTCTTAAAAGGCAGACATAGAAGGAGTCAGAGGAGGAGGATAATGAGATTCTATAAGGGAATCAGAGTGGATTGATGCACTTTGAACTTCTTAAAAGGGGCCACCAGCCATGGAATACAGGTGACCAATAGATGCTAGAAAGGGTCAGGGAATGGATTTTCACTTCATTCTGCAGAAGGAACAAACTCTGCAAATATCTTGATTTTAGCCTGTTGTCACTGCTTTCAGATTTATGCCTTTCAGAACTGTGAGAGAATAAGTTCGTGTTGTTGGCCTACGAAGTATGTGGTGATTTGTGTCATCTTCTATAGGAAACTAATATAGTATGCAAGGCATTTGAGTGTCTGTAGTTGTGGTAGCTTCATGTGACAACGTTCTCTATGAAAGTTCCTGTGAAGTTTATCTTAGTCATTCATACATTCATTTATAAACTAGATGCATATTATATATTATTTGCCATTTTAGGTTTCACAGATATACAAATTATCATTTCATAAGACCTTGAGGAGTTAGGAGTCTGGTAGAGGTGACAAGGTATAATTATGATATCATTTGTAAATTCTATAAAAGAAAAATAAACAAAAGAACATTGTGGAAACTTAAGAGAGAACCTAAACCTCTCTGGGAAAGAGTAGAAAGATTTCATGATACTTGAGTTAAGTGATAAAGAATCAGAAGAAAATTTCCAGGGCAATTAAGTCTAAATAGAAATTTATAGGCAGAAAAAGAGCTAATGCAAAATATGATGACATGAATATTTTAGCCCATTTAAGCAACTACAAAAATAAATGGAAATTTAGAGAATAAAGAGTGATTTGAAAGGATTCCTGATTAATGCTGATAAATACATGCAATGGAATACTACTCACATATTATCTTTCACAAATAACTCTATATGTAAGGAAATCATTCCTATTCAGTTGTAAATGAAGGTTGGAGAAATGACTAATTTGTTTTATGACAACATGAAATCCAGATTTAAAAAATAAGCATTGTGTTTACAAGATGATCACCAATCTTCCTTCAGTTCTACGCTTATATAAGTCTCTTAAATCTAAGTGAAATTTATCATAAGTTCCTAAGTTGGTAGAAATGAAGTTTTGAATACATCATAAAAATGTGTGTTTGATAGAAAGATTGTACTTTATTTTTAAAGAACCTCTTAGTGTATTTTTGCATGGCATTAAAAATAAGAAGTTTTTCAAATATTTGTATGTTACCATGTAAATAAATACCTGATTTTTTCAAAGGGTTATTTGTTGTTGCTGTTGTTGGTTTATTTTTTGTTTTGTTTGCTTTGCATTGCTTTTCATTAGAATGTTTCAGGATTATATATGCTGTAGTCAAGGTCTTCATTTAATTTATTTTGTCCTACTCAAGTTAACCTTTTACTTTAGCACTAATAATTTCACAATTTTCATTCCTTTCTCCACCACACTTTTAGCGAAGTATGAATGCCTATTGTTTGCCACTGCTGTTATTCCTCTGATGTGAAGGCCACCTGTCATTGAAAAGAGTTACCATGCTCCAGTGAGGCAGATAAGATATTTTTAAATATATTCTAAGATTTATTTAATAGGTTTGACCTTTCCAGAAATTGTCCTTATCCATCATTATAGTACATGATCAATCATTTTATACTTCACCATCTACAAAACAAGCATTAATAACAGGGGAAAGAGTTTACATTCTATTTTTTCTCTAGAGATTTATATCAAAACGCTTTGGACAGCTCTGCTAATTAAGGATAAGAAACTAAAAAATGTTGACCAATCTGACTATCTTAATAGGGTCAGGGTCTTCACTGAACTTTCCATTGATCAATGTTTTACTTTAGACCTTTAGGGGCATAAAAAGTGAGACCAGTGATTTTTCTTTGGGTAAATCTGTAATCTATTTGAATAAATATGCCTTGATTTCTCCGTTACTTATTCTCTCAGTATTAACTTTAAAAGTCAGGTATTAGTTATTATTTTTCAAATATGTAAAATGAACAGG
This sequence comes from Cheracebus regulus, assembly GCA_963574635.1. Classification (NCBI taxonomy): domain Eukaryota; kingdom Metazoa; phylum Chordata; class Mammalia; order Primates; family Pitheciidae; genus Cheracebus; species Cheracebus regulus. The sequence continues at coordinate 45,159 of CAUYQU010026941.1, read as the reverse complement.
TACAGAAATCATTAGTGAATCATCTGTATGCTGTGACAGGATGCTGCCAGAAATTTACTTGTTTAAAGTTTGACTTTATTATTTTGATCATGACTACGATCTTACTCCAAACAATGGATAGACTGTGGAATGTGGCCTTATTAGTGAGTCTATTTTTAAGCCCATATCCTCAAAACTGTAAAGATACTTCTTGAGCAAGATCTGGTCATTTTCCCAGGCAATTGATAGCCAAGTCTATGGGAACAAAAAATTACTTTATCAGTCAGTATATGAGCTCACTAAACACTAGTAGGGTTAATAAATGTCAGAAGAAAGGTTAGGGTATCTTATTAGAGTTTCTGCTATTCTGATTTTAAACTACTTGAAGAGCAATCTATTAAGCAACAGAAGTGACCTTTATGTTTTTAAAATTAACAAACATAAAAATCATACCCAACTCTACTATTCTCTATAATAAAACAAAATACAATAAGAAATAAAATTGGAAGCGGGGGAACAGTGCAGAGGCAGAGATATCTTGTCTCTGTTCTGAGATACTGAAGACAAAATAAAATGCAAAAATGTTATTTATAATGTTATTATTAAAATAATGTGTACATTTAGCCATGTGCATCATCAACTTTCAAATTTAAGGATTAAAGCAATCTTCCACTTAATAATATAAATAGCCTATATCCAGCCCCGAGGCAGAGCAGATCCCACTGTGATAAACCTCTGGAAATATGCTTATATTTTTAAAGATTTTTTAAATGCCCATGTTGTATATAATGTAATTTCCTGAAGTGATAGTAGTACGTATGATATTTTTATCAGTCTAGTTCTCTAAACTAAATATTCATTCTGGATCTCTATTTGCTCAAATTAATAAACTAGAGATTTTCATTATTTAGTAAAAATAATGATTGTTGATGCACTATGGCTACTTTGATAGACATCTAGGTTATTTCTGTAAAATGCCTAAATATTTACAGGGAAAATAAAAACAGAAACAACCAGAAAAATAGTATTCATCTTCATCTAGATGTTTTCCTTATGTGATAACAAATATTTGAAAACATTCGGATGACTAGATCTTTCACTTTTCATATTAAAGTGAAATCACAGATATATACATGTTAATCTGTCTATAATGGTATAAATTCTGAACTACATTCACTAGATAGTGGAACATCCTAAATGACCTTGAGAACATTATTTATTTTTACAAAAAGTCATTCTCTCTGCTCCAAAGTGATTTGTTCAGTATACTTTCGACTTTTTCTTAGCTTTTAAAGTAATCAATTAGAAAATAACCTTATGATATCTCCATATTCATTTCCACACAAATTAAATATGAGAATTCAACTTTACTTACAAAATCTACACACAACTCAGACAAAGAACAAAGAACAAAGACAAATAATGTGATTGATGCTAGACCGATGATAGAGCTGTGAAATGTGAGATATCCCATAGAGATACACCTGAATCCATATCAATCATAAGTTTTTTCTTCTATAATTTGGTTATATAAAAACAAAAATTCTCACTTCAGTAGTTTTTCCATTAGTATTCCATTAAGCTTGTATACTGTTAATTAAGAATGTTGGTTCCTGATATGCCACATGTTATAATTTGAGAAGATTTTGTTTAATTGAAATTTAGGTAAGGAATACTCTTCTGTTTTTAGACAAGTAAACTAGTCTCAAAGAAGGGCAAATAACTAACTTGATATCTAGTACCAAGTGGGTCACATTTCCTAAATTTGAATTAAATTATTCTTTTTCTCAAGTCTTTACTCTCTGCACTGTATTAAATTGCCTTAAAAACAGCCAAATTATTAGATGATTAAAAACTGAATACTAATATTATCAAAACCCTCAGAATTTGTTTAATTAGAATGATAATGTAACTCAGAATTTAAAACATTCCTCAATAAACAAAGAGAATATTTTTATTATCATTACTATATATGAATATAAAATAACAATAGAAAAAAAAACTTTCCAGCTGCTTTGTGGAATGTGAATATTTTTACTCTTGTGAAAAGAATAAACACCTTATAGATATGCTAAATAACTGTAAATTAGTGATCTTTAAATAAGTTTATATCATAGAAAATGTAGAAATTTAGTTTGTTAAATTTAAAACCTTTTTGATTTTTTTTATTTAATTACTTTTAAAAGCCCCAAGTGAACATTTTAAAGAACCAAGTGCAGTATTTTTTTAAACTGTTAATCTTGATCTTAAATAAATCAAAATACTTTTTACTTATCTTATGAATTCAGACTAGAATCTCCTGGTTCCAAAGCTATTACCTCAGATATGAATTATGGCTTATACGCCTATAGAACAGAAAGATGTTTCAACCTTAAAACAACTAATTGGTAAAGGGCTAAGATGTGAAGATGTCTCAGGAAGGTAAGAACACAGAGCAATATTTGGGAAGCCTCACAACTCTCCAAAACAAGTAAAGCCAGAAGGCCCAAAGGTATAGTAGTCTGGAGGACAAAAATATATGTAGGTAGGAAAGAGTAAACAGACCTCATATAAAATTATGGGTCAAAGAGTGATATGGTTGGGATTTGTGCCCCCACCCAAATCTCATGTTGAATTGGAGGAGAGACCTGGTGGGAGGTGACTGGATCATGGGAATGGATTTCACCCTTGCTGTTATCATGATAGTGAGTGAGATCTGATGATTTAAAAGTGTGTGGCACTTCCCTTTCGTGCTTTCTCTCTCCTGTCACCACTGCAAAGAAGGTCCTTGCTTCCGCTCCACCTTCTGCCATGACTGTAAGTTTCCTGAGACCTCCCAGTCATGCTTCCTATTAAGCCTATGGAACTGTGAGTCAATTAAACCTCTTTTCTTCATTAATTACTTAGTCTCAGATAGTTCTTTATAGCAGTGTAAGAAGAGACCAGTAAAAAGAATCAGGTAGTAAGAGACAAGACGTCTGCAGTTCGAACTATCTAAGTAAACCAGAGACAAGATAAAGATCTAGTACAGATAAATTTTAATCAATATAAAATAGTTTGAATTGGCTCATAATAGGAGATAGAAAAATAAAAAATATTCGTACTTTATTTTTGCCAAACTTAAAGGTTAGTATTTTCTCTATAATTTTAGTATTGCCTTGTAGATGGTATTTATAGGCCAAAAAACAATATAATTCAATTACTCCAGTATGACATATTTGCTACTTTTGTTTGTTTCAAACTGAATGGCCATTTCAAACCCTAATGAGAAGGACAAATAAAATACTGACCGAATGAATATTATCCTTCTGTCCCTGGGTAGGAGCAGTTTTTTCAGTAAGTTTCTTCATCTACCCAGAATTTTAGTAGGTGACAAACACAACTTCTGCCATCTAAATTTACTTTTTATTTCTTAATTTCAAACTTGATTTCTGTCATCAATATTTCTAGTCCACTTTAATTTTTTAATTTAAAACTTTAAAGTGGCAGACAAGACTAGTTAATTGAACAATAGTAGATATGCTGCATAGATTGGCCTACTATAAGATAGCACAACAGTGATTTGGGGGTAGTTTAAAATAACAAAGACAAGACAAATTCCAACTCAAAAGGCATCATCGACATATTCTGGAAACCTCACTGGAACTTTCCCTTGAATGTAACATAGAAAGGAGCTATAATTTTAAATATGTAATACTCAAACACTTTCCATCTGAGATCCATGGTGGGAGTAGCATGAAGTGTAGAAGCTTGAGAGTCAGGAATACCTTGAATCAAATTCCAGCTTCATTAGCTAGTGTCAGTTATTTGATCTCATTGATTCTGAGATATCCCATCTTTAAAAAGGAGATTACAATTTCTCCCTTACAGCCTTACCAGAAGAATCAAATTAGATAATTTACTTAAAACTTTTAGCAGAATGTCTAGCACAAAACTTTCCGCACATACTAGCTCTTTTGCCAAGTAATACAAAATGTAAGTATATCTGTGGCTGAATGTATGAGAAATACTGTTCCTGAGAGTGTACAGATTCAAATCTCTTTTAGAAATGCATTTTCAGTTAAGATATCCGTACTAACTCATTTAAAAATATATAAAGGCATTCTTTAAGATAGAAAGATTTTATTTTTGTATATAATACATAATTAAAAATAAACACTTAGAGATAATGTTCCAGTGCCAAATATAGTAATTTCTTTATTGTTTCAAAACTTCAAATTTTTCATTAAAATACATTTGAAAATTGCATATAAGTGCTCATACTGCACTTGTACTTTTTGTATTTTAAATCAGAATTTTCAAAACTGTTTTTGCACAAATAGCTCAGTTACACCCACAAATCACTGAATCTATTTAGCATCTTTTGAAGAGGTGTAATTTTTTGAAAAATGTGACATTTGTTTTTGTGCCAGTGCATTTGTCAACATTAGTGTAATTAGCTCAAGTTTCATCAACTAGCTTGTGCAATCTGTTCAGAATGCAACTTTGAATTTTGAATAGTCTTAGGGACTCCAGTTAGAGTTTAAGCCTATTGAATATGACTTAAGTTCTTATTCGTAAAAAAAAAAATAGTCTTTAGTAAAGTCAGCATAATTTTTAAAAATTCACGTTATATATAAAAAAAAGAAGCATCAGGATTATTTGGTATTAATAGAAATTTTAGGAATGTATTAAAAATAATATCCATAAAATTTTCAGTTACCAGGAAAGAATGATTATTTTGTTACATAACAAATAACCTCACAGTGTGTTCTTAATGCATTTATTTTAAATGTAAGAATAGTCCAATTTGGCTTAAGGCAGAAGAAAGGAACAAAGACACTAGCATTTATATTCATTATTGACAGGAATTTGTCTCCACCATAAGGCAGCAGAATAAAAGACTTAGAAAAACTTTTAATAATTATTTCATCAAGATACATTTTTGAGATGGATTACAGTTTTACCTATTCAGATTCTTGGCACAGATGGTATCGTGTTTGTAAGAAGGATTTTAGAAAGTGTAAGAGAAAAGGTCCTTTCTGTGCCAATATTAGAATATGCTTAGAACAAAAACCATATTTAAGAAACAAAGTATAGAAGAATCTCTAAAAATGAAAAAAATATGCTATGGCAATATCCGATTTAATAAGTAAGTGGCCTCTTAGGTTCAATGGCTAAATCTAAATGGAACAAGAGGGAGTAAGTTTTAAAAATATTCATTTTTTTATAACAAATATGCCGATTTAAGAATGTAATTTTTTTTCAGGCAGGTATCCAACACATTTGCTGTCAACTTCTCTGTAAAGATACATACACACATATACATACACACACACGAGAGAGAGAGAGAGAGAGAGAAAGAGAGAGAGAGAGAGAGAGAGGGTGGGGGAACACACACCATCACGGTCTCTTTGTTTTCACGGAGCTTGTGCTGAAGTAGGGGAGAAAGATCCACATGTAATGGAAAAGAAAAACCTATTTTATTAATAATTAAAGTCCATATTATAATACAAATATGCAGTTGCATCAGAGAAGAGATAACTTAAATCAACAAATTATGTTAATTGTCTGAAATGCATTTTTGCATGAGAATGCTGGGTGAAAATCATGATGGAAAATATATTGGTGGGAAAATACAAGAGATCAAATTCTTAAACTTGTGATAGTAAGTTAGAGAGACGTCTTAAATATATATTAATTTGTTCATCATTAAATAAACATTGAGAATCTGCTAATTTTTAAGTTCTATCTATATTTTAGGCAGTACAGATGATTGGCATAGACTTAGCCCTTGAAATACCTAACATACTAAGACATGGATAGAATGTGAATATCCCCACCCATGTTAATAAAGAAAATTAATTTCATTAAAGAATATACAAAAAAAAATGTGTTGTGGTTTTTATGGTGGTGAAAACATCTTCAGTATAAAAGGTAATGATAGAGGTAGCATTGGAACAGCCTTGAAGGGTAAGTAGAATTCACCTATGGAGTAGTCAGGTGGTGATTATGTTAGGCCCAAATTTGTTGTCTTCTTGATAAGGTTCCAATCACCTTTATTAATCTTTTAGCCCTCAATTCAAGCGTGACAAATTGAGGATTTATTTAGTTTTGAGGAAATTCAATTGTAAATAATTTACTGAACACTGTATCATAAGAGTGATGAATGTCAAATGTTGACTGAATGTGGTGAGAGTAGATATCCTTATCTTGTTCCAGATCTTAGGAGTAAAGCATTCAGTCTTTCAATACTTAGCATGATATTGGATGTGTTATATAGATGCTTTTTGTCAGGTTGAAATTGAGAGACTGCCCTTCTATTGCTAATTTGCTGAGAATAATTATTGAGAATTCAAACTGTATTTTCTCAATTGGTTTCCTGTATCTATTAAGATAATCATACATCTCTTTCTTCTTTAGACATTTAATATGGTGGATTACACTGACTGATTTTTTAAAATATTGAGTCAGCTTGCATTCTTTGGGAAAACTCCACTTGGGCATGCATGATGTTCTTTTGATATGATGATGAATTTTATTGGATAATATTTTCTTAAAGATTTGCTTCTGTGTTTACTGGAGAAACAATCCTCTAATTTGTTGTTTGTTTATTTGTTTCTGAACTGTCTTTGTGTGGATTAGGTATCAGGGTAATCTTAGTCTTGTAAAATGAGTGGAAAGTGTTTCCTCTTTTTCATCATTCATTACTGGAAGAAATGCCATAGAATTAGTGCTATTTCCTAAATGTTTGGTAGAATTCACCAGTGAAATCATGTATGCATGGAGAATCCATTATAGATGATTTTAACTACATATTCAATTTTTTAAATAGTTATAACAGCATTCAAGTCATATAATTTATCTTGAAAGAGTTTTAATAGTTTATAAGGTTTCAGGAATTGGTCTATTTCATCTAACTTGGCAAATTTATGTACATAGAGTTGTTTTTAGTATTCTTTTTCCTAATATTACTGTAGGATCTGTGGTAATGTTCTTATTGTCTTTTTAATAACCTCACCTTAGAGTAATTTATTTTCTCACCTTTTTTGTTAATATTGCTAGAGGTTTATCAGTTTCACTGCTCTTCTCAAAGCACCAACCTTTTTTGTTTTGACTTGTTGATTCTCTTTTGTTTTTATTTTCAATTTTAATGATTAAAATTTTCATTATTTAGTCTTAAGATGTATTCTTAGGATATTAATTTGAAATGATTGTTATATTAATAGTATAAGTTTTCAAAGCTATAAATTCTGAGTATTGCTATAGTTGTATCACACACATTTTAATATGTTGTTTTCATTTTTGTTAAATTATTTTCTAATCTTCTCTGAGACTTCCTCTTTTATGCATGGATGCTTTAGGACTCTCTTGTTGAATTTCCAAATGATTAGAAATTTTACCAATTTTGTTATTGATTTCTGGTTAAATTCAAATATGCTTAAAGGATATATTTTGTATTTTAAGCCTTTTAATTGTGTGAAGTCTTATTTTATGACCAAGGATATAATCTAGCAGGTGAAATTTACTGTGTGCACTTGAAAAGAACATGAAGTGAGATATTGTTGAGTGTTTTGTAAATGTCAGTTAGATTCAATCAGTTAATGAGGTTGCTCTGTTCTATAAAGTTGTTGATTTTTCTCCCTGCTAGTTCTATTACTGAATGAAAAGTTTTGAGGCATCCAACTATAATCCTGGATTTCTCTAATTCTCCTTTCAGTTATGACAGCTTTTGTATCATGTATTTTGAAACTCTGTTTTTACATAAATGCATTTTTAATAATTTTATGTCTTTTAGTGAATTGATACCTCATTTAAAATGTGGTATCTCTATGTCTCTCTCTATCTCTGATACATTTCTTTGCTCTGAAGTCTACTTTGATAATGATACAGACATTCCAGCTTTCTTTTGATTCATGTTTTCAGGGTATATTCATTTCTATCATTTTATTTTTTAAAATTATTTTTGTTGCAAAAACACTTTGCATGAGATATACCTCCTTAACAAATTTTAAGTGTACAATATATTATTTGCACAATATTGTACAGTAGAGCTTATTAGTCTTGCTTAACTTAAATATGATGTCTTTTGACTAGTAACTCATCACTTCTCTCTCGCCCCAGCTCTTGGAAAACACCATTCTATAGTTTAATTCTATGAATTTGACTATTTCAAATACTTTATACAAATGAAATTATGAAGTATTCATCTTTCAGTGACTTGCATATTCACTTTGCTTAATGTCTGCAAGGTTCATCCATATTGTCACAGATTGCAGAAATTTTTTAAGGTTTAATAGCATTTTGTTGTTGTGTATATACCATATTTATTTTTCTATTCATGTGAGGATGGACAATCATGTTGTTTCCACATCATGCTGTTGTATATAGTACTGCAATGAAAATAGAAGTGCTGATATCTTTTTAATATTCTAATTTCACTTCTTTTGAATAAATAATCTGAAATAAGATTGCTGGATAATATGTGCTATGGTTAGGATATGGTTTGGCCCTACCAAATCTCATATTCAAATCTAATTTCTAGTTTGACAATTGGGAGATGGGACCTAGTGGGAGACATTCAGGTCATGGTGGTAAATCTCTCATGAATATATAAATGCTCTTTCTCATTTCTCACTCTATTTGTTTCTGCAAGAGCTGGTTGTTAAAAAGAGGCTGGCACCTACCTGCTCTCTCTTGCTTCTGCTCTTGCCATGTGACATCTGTGCATGCCATCTGTTTTTCACCTTCCATCATGAGTAGAAGCAGCATGAGGCTGTCACCAGAAGCATATGCCCAAACCTGAATTTTCCAGCCATTCGTAAGCATGAGTAAAACAAACTTTTTATACTTTATGAATGACCCAGCCTCAGGAATTCCTTTATAGCAACACTAAACACACTAAGACAATATGATGAATTATTTTAGTTCTTTTTTAGCAACCTCCATACTTTTTTTATAGTGTCTGCACCATTTTCCATTTCTACCAATAGTGTGTAAGGGTTTTATTTTTTTCACATTCTCACCAATACTTGTTGTCTTTTTTAAATAGTAGACATAGATAAGTATGAGATGATATCTCATTGTGGTTTTGATTTACATTTCTTGGATAGTGTGATCTTTAGCACTTTTTCTTACACCTATTGGCATTTGTGTGTCTTTTTTGAATAAATGTCTCTTTAAGACATTAACCCATTTTTAAAATCAGGTTATTAGTTTTTTTAAATTGCTGTTATTGACTTTATATATTTATTACATATTTTTGAGATCAACTTCTTAACTGATATGGTTTGGATGTATAATTCCAATGTATAAAGAGGTGCCTGCTGGGAGGTGATTAGATCATGGAATTAAATTTCCCCTTTGTTGTTCTTGTGATCGTGAGTTCTCATGAGATTTGGTTATTTAACAGTGTGTAGCACCTCCACCTTCACTTTCACTTTCTTCTGCTCAAGCCATATAAGACATGTCTGTCTCCCCTTTACTTTCTGTCACGATTGAAAGTTTACTGAGGCCTGCCGCCCATGCCTCCTGTACAGCTTAGAAAGCTGTGAATCAATTAATTACCCAGTCTCAGATATGTCTTTATATCAGTGTGAGAATAAACTAATACAGAAAATTGGTACCAGAGAATTCAGGACATTGCTATAAAGATACCTGAAAATGTGGAAGCAATTTTGGAACTAGGTAATAAGAAGAAGTTGGAACAGTTTTGAGAACTCAGAAGAAGACAGAAAGTTGAGGGAAAGTTTGGAACTTTCTAGAGACTTGTTGAATCATTGTAACCAAAATGCTGACAGTGATGTAAACAGTGAAGTCCAGGCTCAGGGGGTCTCAGATGGAGATAAGAAACTTCATTGGGAAGTGAAGTAAAGGTCACTCTTGCTATGTTTTAGCAAAAAGATTGACAGCATTGTGCCCCTGCTCTAAGGATCTGTGGAACTTTGAACTTGAGAAAGATGACTTACAGTATGTTACAGAAGAAATTTCTAAGCAGCAAAGCATTCATGATGTCATCTGACTATTTTTAAGAGTATATTCTCATATGCATGAGCTAAGAGATGATCTAAAATTGGAACTTATATTGAAAGAGGGAGCAAAGCATAAAACATTGGAAAAGTTGCAACCTGACCATGTGGTAGAAAAGAAAAACTTATTTTCTGGGGAGGAATTTAAACCAGCGGCAGAAATTTGCATAAGAGGGGTCAATTGCTAATAGCCAAGACAAGGGGAAAAAGACCTTGGAGGCATTTTCTGAAACTTTGCAGCATCTCCTCCCATCACAGGCCCAGAGACCTAGAAGGAAAGAATGCTATTGTGGACCAGGCCCAGGGCTATGCTGCTTTGTGTAGCCTTGGGACATGGTGCCTGCATCCTGGACTCTCCAGCTCCAGCCATGGCTAAGAGATACAAGCTACAGCTCAAGCCACTGCTTCAGAGGCTGAAAACTATAATCCTTAGTGGCTTCCACATGGTTTAAGCCTATGGGTGAATTAAGTGCAAGAGTTGAAGTTTGGGAGCCTCCACCTAGATTTCGGAGGGTATATGAAAATGTCTGGATGTCCAGGCAGAAGTCTGTGGCACGGGTGGAGCCCTCAAGGTGAACTTTTACTAGGAAAATGCAGAGGGGAAATGTAGGGTTGGAGCCTCTACACACAGCCCTCACTGGGGTACGCCCTAGTGGAGCTGTGAGAACAGGGCCACCGTTTTCCCAACACAGGATGGTAGATCCACTGACAGCTTGCACTGTGTGCCCAGAAAAGCTGCAGGCATTCAATACAAACCCTTGAAAGCAGCCACGGGAACTGAGCCCTACATAGCCACAAGGGTAGAGATATGCAAGGCCATGGGTGCCCACCCCTTGCTTCAGCATGTCCTGGATGTGAGACATGGAGTCAAAGGAGATTGTTTTGGAAATTTAAGATGTAATGACTTCCTTGCTGGATTTCAGACGTGCATGAGGCCTGTAGCACCTCTCTTTTGGCTGATTTCTCCCTTTTGGAATGGTTGCATTTACGCAATACCTATAGCCCCATTGTGTCTTGGAAGTAACTAAGTTGTTTTTTATTTTACAGGCTTAGGCATAAGGGACTTTCCTTGTCTCAGATGAGATTCTGAACTGTGGACTTTTGAGTTAATACTGAAATAGTTTAAGACTTGGAGGACTGTTGGGAAGGGATAACTCTGTTTGCAAATTCCATACTTGATACTAAATGCTTATTTATATATTACTGATAAAAATTCTTTCTCATAACAGCTAGTGATGTTGCTTCCATTGTTCATTTTTCATTCACTCATATTCTGGCTGTGAATAACATCATATTTGTTTTGGTTTCTTACCATACAGGAGCTTTCATCATCACCACCTCATTCTTTTGCCCAAGAAAAGATATTTCTAAGGTTGCACTGGAAAAAGACCTTTGTAAAAATCCTATAATCATAAACCTCTCCCCACTACATGTGCTAGTTGAAGCCATTTAAGCTAAGCCTATACAGATGTAGCAAGTCTAGTGCAGGAAAAAATAACCTATTAAAATAACCTATAGTTATCAGTGATAAACTATTGAGCACAGTTGATATCAAAACTTAATTGCATGTTGTTAAGCATTTGCATGAGAATTTTAAACCTACCAATCTGAAAAATAAGGACTGTTCATTTGAGGTGGTAAAAATCACGTAAATTGATGTTTGAATGGAGAGAAGCAAGTAGTTCGATTTGCCTTCTTAGAAAACTGAATGGAAAAATTACTTAGAGTTATAATAATGGAATACCTTGAATGTTAGGATCTGGTTTGGAAAGCCTTTGAGGTTGTCATAAGTGTCAGCTAAATTTTTAAATATATGTGAGTAACTAAAACTAGCTATGATGAAAAACAAAAGAACATAGCAAATATTTATGACTAAAGAATGCAATGAAACACTAAGCAACATTATGATATGTTGGTAGAGTATAAATTAATCCAAATTTCATTTTGCATGTTCAAAAGAAGATAAAACAAATGATTTTACAATTATAACTACCTTCAGAAATCGACGCTTTAGTTTCATTTATCAAAAAGTGTTTTTTTCCATGCTTTTCCAATGGATACTAAAATGTGAGTTATCCAAAGAAAAATACTAGGTAACACTTAGCTTGTTTATCATAAGTCGGAAAGACTTCATGTATATGAATACATTGATGCTCACAGCAAAATTAAAGATAGATACAAATATCTCACATCATAAATGATGAAAACTGAGGTACAGGGATATGAAAAAGCTTGTTTAGCAACTATGCACCCTAAAAGGAACAGATTTTGTAAAAGGTTTTGGCATAATGTGCTGTTTATGTATTCCCAAACTAAAGAGCAATTTGAAAAATCCACTGGAGAATAAGATATGAGCAATTCATCTTAAAAGATGATAAATACATTTACAGAAACAAAGTCCTTTTATATTTGAGATAAGCAGACACATGCACACACACACACACACACACATGCACGCACGCACACACTGTAATCTTTAAGCAAGTAAAAAAGAAAATTGATTGCAATGAGAGAATTGCTGAAAACTCCATTAAAAATGTATAATCATCTTAACAGAAATTCAAATACAAATTCAAAATTAAAATAGAAGCAAATCTATATATCTACTCCGATTATCAGATAAAATAGAAAATAAGAAACGATATTTAACATTTTCATAATCTGTTATGCAATCTGGTGTGGTACTATTCAAAAATGTCTAGAAGCAATAACCAAATTACCTTATTGATAAAAGCAATTCTATTATTTGTTGTCAAATGTCCACCTATGTGACACTCACTTCTGAAAATATAACCTCATAATTGTCAGGTAAATAAAACAATTTAGACTATGTAGTCATGGAGTATAATCTTCAATTATAAAGATTCTAAGTAAAAGAGATTCTAGCCAATGTCAATGTTACCTTCAAGTGCTCTTTGACTTCTTTTATTTCTACTATTATAATTATATTTTCTAAGCCTTTCATTACATTATGTTATTTATTGATATCCCTATCAAACATACAGTTTCTCTCAGGGACAAAGAAACATTTAACTTCTGCACTGTCAGTCTTAAGTGTGTTCTGCATTAACTTATTTATTCTTTGTTGCTGACAATTAGCCACAAATTTAGCTTTTGTAATATTCTTCAAATTTTTAAGTTAAAAATGATCTCTGTGTTTTATTTGCATTTTAATTAAAGGCTAAAGTTTTCCAGTCAAGTTTCTCAGAGAAAAGTGGAAAAAATGGACTTCAACTACTCCACCTCTGTGATAGTCAATTTCATGTGTCAAGTTGGCTAGTCTATAGTGTCCAGATGTTTGTCCAAATAATGGACTAGGAGGTACTCTAAAGTATTATTTTAGATACAGTTAGCATTTAAATTACTAAAATGATTAAACATATTACACAAACATAATGTGTATAGGCCTCATGCAATCAGTTGAAGACATAAAGAAAAAAATGCTTCTGAGAAAGAAGAAATTTTCTTTTCAAACTGCTTTCAAACCTGAAACTACAATTATCAACTCTTTCCTGGGGCTGCACCCTTTCAGAATTAGCAGCAGCCACAAAAATTTCTGCTCTGCAAAGTTCATTGTTAAGAGACCTGAAAGACAAGCTGTAAACTGGAAGACAATATTAGCAAAGTACATATGTGATAAAGGTTTTTATCTAAAATATGCAAAAATCCTCTTAAAGCAAAATAATAAGAAACAAAACTAACACAATAAAAAAATCTGAGTGTCATGTATAGAGTGAAAAATAAGCATGTTAAAAAGTGCTCAATATCATATTTCATTAAAGAATTACAAATTAAAACAAGGAGATACAGCTACATGTCTTTTAGAATGGCTAAAATCCAAAACACCGAGGACATCAAATGTTGGCCAAGGTCTGGAACAACAGTATCTCTTAGCCTTTGCTGGTGGAAATGTAAAGGCAACCACTTTGAAATACAGGTTGATAGTTTCTTATAAAGCTAAACATAGGCTTATCATATAACCCAGTAATCATGCTCCAAGGTATTTACCCAAATAATTGAAAGTGTATATGTCCACAATAAACCTTCATATGAATGTAACAGCTTTATTTACACTTGCCCAAAGCTGGAAGCAGCTGAGATTTCCTTCAGTAGATGAGTGGATAAACAAATGGTGACACATCTGTCCAATACAATATTATTCAACAATAAAAAGAAATGAGCTATAAGACCACAAAAAGATGCAAAGAAATTTCAAGGAAATTTTACTAAATTAAAGAAACCAGTTCGAAAAGGGCTGTTATTGTAGATCTATTGCATACGATGCAGTATTGTGGAATAGTACAATATTCTGGAACAAATAGAGAAACTATACATTTTGAAAAAGATTAGTAGTCAGCAGTGGTTTGGGGAAGGTAGATAGGGATGAATAGGGTAATGAATCTAGATTCATTACCCCATTCATATCACACAGTATATATGTGATACTGTACGGGTGCAGACCTGACAGCCATTGTTTTAAACTCACAGAAGTGAGCAACAGAAAGAGTAAACCCTAACTGTGGACTTTAGTTAATAGTAATGTATCAATATTAGTTAATTAATTGCAACAAATATACCCCATTAATGTAATATGTTAATTATTTTTAAAATGTCTAAATACTGATATAGAGGAGTATATGGTGACTATGATCTTTCTGCCCAATTTTTATGTGAGCATAAAAATGCTACAAAAATAAAGTTTACTAAAAAGCAAAAGATTGTGAAATAAAATACATAGCAATATTATGTAAGTAGGTAAACTTAAAAATGCATGTGTGTGCTTATGTGAATATGTATGTATACATGTGTGGGTGTTTATGTGTGTGTGAGAGTTAAAAATAAGCAATTAATAAATGTTGCCTAACACACATTTGCTGGTTCATATTCCATACATATTTAACTTTGTTTACAAATTTGTAGAAATTATAGACACACATCAAAGAATTATTTTTAAATTTTGCTTCAAGTTCTGGCATATAGATGTAGAAGGTGCAGGTTTGTTATATAGGTATACATGTGCCATGGTAGTTTGCCGCACCTATCAATTCATCATCTATGTTTTAAGCTTTGCGTGCATTACATATTTGTCCTAATGCTCTCCCTCCCTTTGTCCTTTACCCGCTGAAAGGCCCTGATGTGTGATATTCCCCTCTCTGTGTCCATGTGTTCTCACTGTTCAACTCCCACTTATAAGTGAGAACATGCAGTGTTTGGTTTTCTGTTCCTGTGTTAGTTTGCTGAGAATGGTGGTTTCCAGTTTCATCCATGATCCTGCAAAAGATATAAACTCATTTTTTTATATGGCTATGTAGTATTCCATGGTTTATATATGCCACAGTATCTTTTTTCAGTTTATCATTGATAGGGATTTGCATTGGTTTCAAGTCTTTGCTATTATAAATAGTGCTGCAACAATATGTGTTCATGTGTCTTTATAGCAGAATAATTTCTAATCCTTTGGGCATATACCCAGTAATGGGTTTGCTGGGTCAAATGCTATTTCTGTTTCTAGATCCTTGAGGAATACCACACTGTCTTCCACAATGGTTGAACTAATTTGCCCTCCCACCAACAGTGTAAAAGTCTTCCTATTTTTCCTTATCTTCCCCAGAATCTGTTGTTTCCTGACTTTTTAGTGATCGCCATTCTAACTGGCATGAGATGTTATCTCATTGTGATTTGGATTTGCATTTTTTCTAATGAGCAGTGATGATGAGCTTCTTTTTATATGTTTGTTGGCTTCATAGATGTCTTCTTTTGAGAAATGTCTGTTCACGTTCTTTGCCTATTTTTTGATGAGGTTGTTCATTTGTTTCTTGTAAATTTCTTTTAAGTTCCTTGCAGATTCTGGATATTAGATCTTTGTCAGATGAGTAGATTGCGAAAATCTTCTCCCATTCTGTAGGTTGCTTGTTCACTCTGATGATAGTTCTTTTACTGTGCAGAAGCTCTTTAGTTTAAATAGATCCCATTTGTCAGTTTTGGCTTTTGTTGTAATTGCTTTTGGTGTTTTAGTCATGATGTCTATGCCCATGCCTATGTTCTGAATGGTATTGCCTAGGTTTTCTTCTTGGGTATTGATGGTTTTAGGTTTTAGGTATAAGTCTTTAATCCATTTTGAGTTAATGTTTTATAAATTTTGTAAAAATTTTTATATAATTTTGTAAGGAAGGTGTCCAGTTTCTGTTTTCTGTATATGGCTAGCCAGTTTTCCCAGAAACATTTATTAAATAGGAAATCCTTTCTCCATTGCTTGTTTTTGTCAGGTTTGTCAAAGATCAGATGGTTTAGATGTGTGGTAGCTCAGCTGGAAATGCAGAATTCCCCAACCTTCTGTGTTGGTCTTCCTGGGAGCTGCAGATAAGAGCTGTTCCTATTTGGCCATCTTGCCAGATCTTTGTATTTTTGTATGTATACACATATATATTCTGAAAGGTCATGGGCTATACAAAAAAATGAGTATATTTATACTTATATAACATATATGTGCAAACATATAGGTGTACAGATTATACCTGTGTACATGTGTATTATTAAAGTATGCATATACACATTTATATATGTTGCAATTTGGTTTTTGTTTTTCCTAGACAAAATGGGATCTGATTGAATATTTGTTTTAAATAATTTATTGGTCTAACTTTTTGTCAGTACTGAATTTAGTTAAGTGGATTTATAAATTATTTAATGATTAATAAGTCTATTCTCAATTTTACTATTCATTTGCTGTTGTTATCATTTTGAATCTTCTCCGTCATCTGTCCTTTTGTATAAAATTAAAGACATGAAAATATGATTGCCAATTTCTTTTGGAGTTCTAACTGGAATATTGATAATTTTATTATATATATGCATCTCAATATAATTAGCATTTTATGATGTTAAGTATTCCTGTCCAAAAACATGCTATGCCTTTCAATTTTTTCATTTTATTTATATTCTTTATTAAGTGGTTTTACTTTTGATATATGCCTCTTGTGCTGTTATTCTTACATTTATTTCTGAGTAATTTTTTATTTTAAGAATTTTGTAGATAAAAATGTTACATGTCCCATTTTGTAAGTTATTGCTGATATTGAAAACTATTGGCTTCAAATATTTTCTGTATATAGCAAGGTTAATAAATTTCACTGTTAAGTAAATTCAAACCTCATGTAAAACTAAAGCTTGGTGTCTGTGATAAATTATTTGAGGAAGAAAAAGTGTTTTATATACTATATCTGTATTGTTTTCTATATCTGCACCTTTTTTTCTCTATTTTATGTTTTTACTTTATTTGCTAGAGCTTCAAAAGCAATATTACATAATAATAGTGACAGTAGGTAAACTTATCTTGTTCTAGATTTTAATAGATATAGCTTTAAAAAGATTTTGCAATTGAAACAAAATTTGCTTTGTTTTAATGTATATGGACTTTAAGAGTTATATTTAGGAATAGATGCTGAATTTGATATAGTTTTTTAGACATTCATTATTTCAAACATAAAAAAGTAGTTTTCTTGATAAATTTTCTGATTGCTAATTTCAAAATTTATTGAGGGAGAACTTCTCTTTCCTTTTCATTGTATGACATCATTGCTAAGCGTACAATGTTATTTAAATGTGAAATATAACTAAAATAAGTACTTTGGACTGAAGACTTTCAAAACAAGCAGACAGCTTTCTCTATTTTCAGATAATTTAGTGATTCCAATTTTCTAATTCTTGTTTATTCAAATTTGCTTACTTACACATTGATAATCTTTTCTAGTATTTCAATTCCTTTTTTCTTTTTCTTTTTGAAATAACATTGCACTTGATGTTCTTTTATAATTGTTTTAAGTTCTTCTCATAGGTAGTTGTTATTTATTTATTCTTTTTCCATTTTGAAAAAATTTCTTTTTGTAAATAAAATTAAAGTCTTATCTTTTTAAATTTTTGTTTAATTTTAGCTTTAAAAAATTGTAATTAACAATTCCTATTCTCCTTTTGCTTATGTTTTTGTTACTTTGTATTTCTTAAAACATAAGTGGTTTACTTTAAGCTTTTAGATTTTTAATAATGTAGGCATTTAAAACTTTTATGCAGGGTTTATTTAGAGGAATAAACTTTAACTCAACCAAACACCAATATCTATAAAGATTCTGTAAAAAATAATCCTTATTTTGAAAGACGATTTTTTTAAGAGATTGAGTCTTGCTATACTGCCCAGGCTGGTCTTGAACTCCTGGGCTCAAGCAATTCTTTCACCACAGCTTCCCAAAGTGCTGGGATTACAGGTGTAGCCACCATGCCCATTTTGAATGATAATGTTATCTGCCAAGAAGACGAGAGTCCTATAATTTAGCATATATAAAAATTATAAAATAATATTCATAAATCACTGTGCATGAATATTTGCACAGGTACCAAGAATAAAATTAAGGGTAAACACATACACACATTTTATCACAAACAAAAGTAAGTGTTTTAATGAAGGCTAAAATAAAATTCAAATTTTAGAAAATATCTATTACCCAGTGCTAGGGAAATATTTTCCCATAAGACTAAAAACACCAATTTATAATTTTGTAAAGCTAGAAATATTTGACTACATAAATATCTTTATTTTTATTTAATTTTATCAAATATATCATAAAGTCAAAAGAAAAATAACAGAACAAATTTTAAAATACTAGTGATAGATTGAAAATATTTGTATCAAATATAAGTATATAAAATGATTTAATGAGAAAAAAATAACAATGGGAATCAGACAAAGGCTATCAATTTAGCAAGGAGAACATGCATATAGCTACTAAAACTCTTAAACATGTTCAAACTTGAGTCTGGCTGATGTTGAAGATGGTGGTTATATAGAGGCCAAGACCTATATCTCAATTTGAGCTCTAAAGGGTCATCTAAACTTCAAAGCTTACGGTATGATCAGCTAGTACTTCACTGCAACAACATTGCAATTGATCTTTATTTGACCTATTTCTTTTTATTCCTGCTCGCTTCTTTAACGATGTTGTTCCTCTGAGTACTTCCCAATAAATCAATTTATGAGGCCATATCTCTGCATCTAGAGTATTCCAACATCTGATAATGTCTTATAAGAGATTTGTGTTATAATCGGTTTAACTAATTATTAAATGTTTTTAGGTAGCAGTTCATGGAATACAAAAAAAAATTAAAAAGGTTGAGGAGGGTAAGGAAACACTATTAGGTAATATGAGAACGTTCTCAATGCTTGGAAGAACACGTGTAAGGCAGTAACAATGTAAAAAGAAAGAAGGGAAAGTAATGGTAATTGGTTGTCTAGAATCGCTGTGTCAGAGGTGAGTGAATTTTGAAGACACAGCAAAATGCTGGCAGATGCAGACTAAATAAGAGAGCATTAGACATAAAACAACAAAGAACTGAGAAACAAATTCATAGAAACTTCCCATCCTCTATCAATATTAGAAGATATTGGAAGAAGAGTAAAATAATGAGCCAAATACTAAAACATTCAATGGACATAGAGTTCAGAAGATAACAACAGTAAAAAGAGGTGATTGGCACAGCTATATTTTATTGACTTTAAAAGGAGCAGAGTGTTGTTATTTGCGTGGCCAAGTAGTAGTCTGAAAATAACACAGGGAGGAAAGAGTGTCCCAACCTCCAGTTGCAAACGACGTGTTGTAGAATATGGTGAATGAGAGATTGAATAGCTTTCACTAGATAGGACATCAATGGGACTGCAGTCTTAAAGGAAGACTTGGTTTCCAGTTGTAGTGGGAATGTAAATAGGAAAAAGCTGAGGTGGTTGGAAAGTCTTTTTAAGATGAGTATTTCTGAGGGTATTATGAAAAAAGTTGTGATTTCGAGTGAGTTGTCCAAAGACCATTTCTGCTACGTTTGACTGATCTTGTCACTTTCAAATTCCTACATTAGAAGCTTAATTCCCAGTGCAACAGAGTTGGGAGGTGGGCCTAATGGGAGATGTTTGGGTCATGCATGCTCTGCCTTCATGAATGCATTCATGCTGCTATAAAAAAAGGATTGCGGGAGGGGGTTCTCGCTATTCTGTTATTCTGCCATGGGAGAAACGACATTCCTCCCCTCTGGAGGATGGAGCAATCATGATATCATCTTGGAAAAGGAGACTGGGACTTTAACAGACATCAAATCTGCCAGTACCATGACATGCCGTTCTCAGTCCGCAGAATCGTGAGAAACAAATTTCTGTTCTTTAGCAATTAGCAAATCTGTGTAATTTTGTTATAGTAATGTAAGTGGACTAAATAAAAATTGAAGTGTTCACTTACTGGGCCTCAATGGGAGTGCAGTCTTAAGGGAAGAGCTAGTTCCCAGTAGCAGTAAGGATTTAAGTGGGACATTTAAGGAAGAAGCAGATGTGGTAGGAAAGCCTATTTAGTAAAAGTCTTTGAAGAAATCTAAATTACAGTTAGCTCATTATTTCCTCAAAAGTACTTATACTGTGGTGTACAACCCTCACCTTGCCTTTGCCAATAAGATAAAGAAAGCTTGGCATTTAGGTAGAGAGTACCCTTCCCACTGTAATCTGTCCATCTGTGCTTAGTATGCAATAAGAAAACAAAATGGCAGCATTTAAAACCTCATTTCAGTATACTTGAATTGCCTAAGATGCCTGGAGAAGTGGAGAGACAGTGTTTCTACTAGCACGTCTTGGCAACGACAGCATGAGCAGGGAGTTCCTACATCATCTGGTTGCCCTCAAGAGGAAGTGCTGCGTATTTCTTTTATGACACTAACTGGGTGTCCCTGCGATTCTAAGTACTTGTCTCTGAGTCTGCTTCACCAATCCAACATGCTTAAAATTCAAATCTATATTTTACAAAATTAGGCCTATGAGTTTGCACTAATTTAAATATTGTACTACCAACCATTGTAAAGTAATTTCACTGCTAAGTATTGGAGTTTAGATTCTCCAATACTTTTAGATTCTTCTAGATTTTTTTTCTTCTCCAATACTTTTAGATTCTTCTAGATTTTTTTTCAGTTATGAGAAATGATAGTAAGAAGTTTGTAAGTTTGGTCAGGGAAAGGAATCTCAAAGCATTACACAAATAACAATGTAGGAAAAGATAGATAAGTGGATGATCTTTTATACTGCACTATGAAGAATGATAATGAGGATATGAGGCATGGTGAGTATACCTGGACAAGATTAGAGAAATAGTGAACTTCTGCAACCTCCTTATATGTAAGAGTTTCTTCATCTGTGGATGCCGAGGACATTGTACATACATGTCTGATTTGTTCTGTTGTCCATCTCTGAGAGGTGACTGAGTCTGACTCTGAAACATGACGGAATTAGTATAGTAGAAAAAGAGAGGAGATGTCAAGGACATGAAGCCCTGAGGGAGTACATCAAGCACAGTGACCACAAGCAGTCATGGTGCAAGTTTCCTAGCACCATTATTTAGAACATGCCTTTACACCCTTGAAATATCTCAGTTGTTATAATTAACTATCAGTCTCCCTAACTGCCTAGATAATATTTGGTAAGCAAGTTTCTATTTCTCACAAATATGAAAAAATTAAAATATTTTAGACAAGTTATCTTATAAGTAATTATAATTGCATTAAATACTATGTAGACTCTGACCTTTATTGTTCTTTTCTAATAGAGCAACATGTTTTTCCTCTAAAACATTAACCTCCAAAGATTTATGTACATGAATTTGTCTGCCGAAATAATTTGAGATTTGGACTTTGTGTCTCCAAATTGTTCAATTGGAAAAAAATAGAAAAATCTGGAAAATTCAGTTGAATTGTTCAAATAGTGATGTGAAAGTGTGATACTGTGTTAAATCTGTGAACTTTACATTCAGAAAGAGTTAAAAGTTAATGACAACTACAAAGTTACTAGTTTTATGACTTTACCAAGTTTCTACTCTGAATCCTAGCTGTCTCTTTTGCTTCTTTGTTAAATTCTGCCTCAAATTAAGCACTCTGAGTATGCTATTTTTTGGGGGGGAAACTGACACTTTCCCTGTATGATCAGAATACATTTTTTAAAACCCGCAAAATTTAAAACTTGTCACTCTTACACCTAGAAAAACACTAAGTATTGTTTTTCTGCCTGTTACACATGTGAGTTAGATACAGGAAAAGAATGTTGTGGAAGTCATGAATTTGCATATTCTCACATTAACATTGCATATAATGATTCCTGGGTCCAATGATGTAAAGTTATTTGGAACATATATTCTTGGTGGTTTTCATCAGAGATTCAAAGTGTGTTTGTTCCTTCCTGATTATACTATGCATGCTGTATAGATTATTTACCCTAAGGGTGAAATGAGAGCATTAAAAAAGCCCATTTTGAAATTTTACTGAATTATTAAATGGTAGTTGAATTATTGTGATAGCTGAACATGACTAAATTATTAACTAAAAGCTATGAGATTAATAGCTACTTTATTGGCTCAGCTATCGACTGTGAGATCAAGTGATGTTTTTAATGTAAAGATTATAATTTAAAAAGAAAAGGGCTATTTCATGGTATCTTTCAAACTCTAATGTTACTGCAGCCTTTTTTCCCTCTCTGTCTCTACCTACTCCTTTGGCTATTTCACACTTTAATGCTTTAAATTCTATATCCATGCTCTTATGTACTCTGTGTACTCCAGATCAGTGTAGACAACTACTTGATCCACATTTCCAACTGATTGACAGGTAGCACCGAAGACTTAGAATATCATATTAAAACTCTCATGATACCTTCAAGCATGTTTTTTCTAATGTAATTAAATGACATCTCCATCGTTCCAAAAAAAAATCAATTTTACTCTATTTTCAAAACGCCTAATTAATAAAACCAGCTCTCATCACTGTCATTGCAACATACACTTGGACCAGTCTCTTATTACTCGATTATTGCTATGGCCTGCTAGCCTGTTTTATTCCTGCCTAAGTCTTTTTCTGGTCTATTCTTAACACAATGATGAGAATCGTCGTGTTAACATTTGGATCAGATCATGCTGATCTTCTTTACTCAAAATCTTGCAGTGGCTTCCTGCCTTACTCTGAGTAGATGATGGACTTACAGTCCTTCCTTGATCTGTTCTCTTGTTAGCTTCCTGACTGACCTTGGCTCCCATGATTCTTCTCCTTGCTCACTCACTTGAGCTATGCTTGTCTTTCTTGATGCCCTAGAACATACCTGGAATGCTTCCTTGGTAAATTTTTATTGCATTTCTCTGATAATTAATCATGATGAGCATGTTTTCATATGTTTGTTGCCATTTGTATTTCTTCTTTTGAGAAGTGTCTGTTCATGTCATTGTCTCCTTTTTAATAAGGTTTATGTTTTTTGGTTGATATGTGTTAAGTTCCTTATAGCCTCTAATATTAGACCTTTGTTGGATACATGGGTTGTGAATATTTTCTCCAATTATCCTATTCAATAACTAGTGCCAGGAAAACCGGCCATCCAGATGCAGAAGAATGAATCTGTGCTCCCACCTATCACCATACACAAAAATTAACTCAAGATGAAGACTTAAATATAAAACTTCAAACCATAAAAATCTTAGAAGAAAACCTAGGAAATATACTTCTCAATATCAGCCTTGGCAAATAATTCATGGCTAAGTCCTCAAAAGCAATTGCAACAGAAACAAACTTGGCAAGTGGAACCTAATTAAAGTAAAGAGCTTCTGCACAGCAAGAGAAATTATCAACAGAATAAACAGCTATTTTTCATAGTCTTTATCATATCACATTCCATGCTATGTATTTTGCTAATATGTACTTAAAAATATGTTTCTACCTGTCTGACACTTTCAGTCTATAAAATCCATGGATGACAAAGATTGTTGTTTTTATTACTATCACATCCCCAATGTCTAGAAGGATGCTAGGCATATATCAGAAACTCAGTACATAATTGATTAATAAATAAATGAATCTAGAACATCAGCCACAAAATTCTAATAAAGAATAATCTCAGCACTCTATAATTAATTCTAAGCCCTTTTATTTCTACTACTCAGTTTACTTTCTGTAACCTAACTCATAATTCCATTGTGTGAACATTTCTTGAAGCTTTTGGTAACATTTTATGTTTAGGCTAAAAAGATTATTGCAAAGTTCTAAGATGATTATCCTGATAATTCTTATCACTAATTAGTAGTTCAGGGCTTGACTCACCTATTCGGAAAAGTTAGGTCTGCCACTAATTCTGACAATAAATTATTCATATTGGGTTTGTATGTTCACAAGCAAGGATATTTCATCTGTTTATAAGAATGTGTCTGTCCTTGATGGTATATACTGCTTCAGAAATGCAATAAGATAACCTGGAATAGCAGAGCAGAAAATAGGTTTTCCAGCTCTTCAATCAAAACTGAAATTACAAAAACACTGTAAGATGATTTAGGGTTCATAAATGTTCAGAAAATTATATAATTCAACTTTTATATAGTGTTATAAATCATATATTTTAGTGTCTTTTTTTACGTCAATACATTTTAGAGAAAATATAGAGAATAACAATAAAATAATAAATATGCCCATTACTGGTTGTTAATATATTGAATTATTTACAGAATTAATTTACTCACCATAATTATTGTATTTTATTAACTTTTAACAGTTTCTTTCTGGAATCTAATGCTCCTATAATTTTAAAGATTTGTCTTAAAAATGCACACCAACCCAGTTCAAGTAGATAGAAATTTATGAGATATTTCATGATGAGAAAATACCATCTGGGTTCATACCATTACCACATAGTGGTTATCACCAGCTCAAGTTCATTGGATATGCATTTTCTCTATAGTATTAATACCAAAATGATGTAGAAATAGATTTCTGCTTATCCTTAGAAAAAAGAAAATAAAGGAGAACTAAAGACATTTTTATAAATTACCTAAGTCAATCTTCTTCCTTTATATGATAGAGAAAATGAGGCCCAGATAGAAGTGATTTAATTTATTGAAAGGAAGACTCCATCATGTTAATATTACTAAAGCACATTTACACATGAAAGAACTCAGAAAATTCTTGTGTGATTGACTATACAAAATCACAACTTGGCAATCTAGTAAATTTCTGGAATGACCTTTTCAAGGCACTGTCTTAAGGATTACATCCTGTTATTCTTCCATATGCAGTATATATATATATATATATTTTTTTAAATGCCTGTGACATGGTTCTATGTCCGTTATAGCTAGACTACAATGGTCCAGGTGCCAAATGCAGAAGGTAGGGACGATCATTCTCACAACTCTTCACATATTACATATTACAGAATATGTGCTTTTCACCCCTATATCTTCAGGATCTATGTGATTAGATATTTTGGTTCTTGAGGTAATAGGAAAAACTTCTGTAACACTACAAGACAAACTAATGCTGCAGTTGCTGTTTGAGGTTTTCTTGGATCTTTAAGGAAAGGAGGAAAGTAGGTACACCGGCAGGATAATCAATCCTTATTCTCATTAGAGGCTAAGACTGTTGCTACTTATTGGTGCAAGGAGAAGGTTTTATGAATTCAGTGATTTTTCTGGGATGCCTCTTGGTGTTTTTGCATTGGTGACAGCCTTGAAAGGTTGATTGAAGCATCTGAAGCCAGACAGGATCTGGGAATAGGAGCCCAATTCTTCCCAGAATGCTCTAGCTTACCCCACTTGTCAAGAAACCCAGTGGCAGTAGTAGGGATCTGTAGCTTTTCCTAGTAACACTTTTGCTTTATTTTTAGCGCTTTATTCATTTATTTAGATATATGACTAACCATCATCTTAAAGAAACAGTAGTGATTAAGTTAAATGAACTTAATATGGGAAACGAGTAGCTCTTAGTCATGCAAAGGGTGCTCTGTAGCGGATAAGATTAGTAGCCAGTGCTTTTCCTGTGTGTCCAAATCTGATGGTTTCTTACTGAAAACACCATAAATAAATTGACATTTAAATACTACAGTGTTCTCAGAGCTTATATGGAAAAACTCAGATATTTTCTCTCAGGTTGCCCAGATGTTTTCATGGCAATTGAGTCTTAGTTGGCCACAGCAGTAACCTGCTCTTTAATGCATCCTGTGTTAATGTCCTTTCTCTGCTTCACTTCTCTATTCCTCTGCTAGTGCTTTCTGGGATCCCTTTTCTCATAAATTATTTGCAATCAAACTTTTGTCTCAGTGTCTGCTATTAACAAAATCTCATATAATACCTATAGTATGCCAGATAAGCCTTAATAAGTAAACAGCAGGATTGGATAGTAAGTGTTGGAGACATTGTGGGATATTGCAATTTTAAATTGTTTTCTTGGGGAAGGCCTGATTAAGAAGATGATATTTAAGCAAAGATCTGAAAAAGGTGAGAAAATCTGACAATGTCTGCAGGAAGAATATACTAGGCAGAAGAGATAGCAAAACTCATGAGAGTGGAACATTTCTGGCATGTTTGTGAAATAACAAGGTAGTGATAGACTCTGAAGCAGAAAGCATAAGAGAGAGAGTAAAAAGAGGTAAAGTAGAAGGAGGTGAGACATTGGCAGGGTTGGGAGAGATTGTGTTGAGTCTTATACATCACTACAAGATTCTTACTTGCTCTAAAAAAGAAGAGATGACATTGGGAGATTTTGAGAAATTAATCTGTCTTAAATTTTTAACAATTTGATTCTAAGATACTGATTTCTGGCTCCTTAGTCTCTGGAAGAGGTGATAGATCCTAAACAGAGGCGGAGGGTATCTGAGCAGGATTATTCATATACTGTTTTGTTATTTTTCTGCTTAATACCTTATCCATGGAGAAACTGTAGAATCAGGAACACAAGACTTCTGGGATTAAGTCATCTGAACATTAAGGCTCCTGGGCTTTAGGCACATTCTCAGTTAGCTTCTAGTTCCATTCTTCTCTATTTGCCCATTAGAGTAACTCCATAGTGGCTGAATTCTCTCCTTTCCACTAACAACAGAGTAGAGACATGGGTGGATTTTCTACTAAATATTTCTGTGTTTCACTATCTAGCAAGACGAGATTGTTCAAATATATATGTTATAAGGGAACAATTTTTCATGTAAGATAAAACATTTTTCTCGATCTCATGGACTCTTAGGTGTCTCATTAAGGAGTGGTTCTCCAATTTTCAGTAGTTAAGGAAGGTCACCCTTGACCTGCCACCAACCCTAGGGTATGAGAAATAAATAAATGAGCATATCACCACAAACTGTCCTGTTTCCAACTAAACAGCATATACCTTAATATGGAAGTGTCAAAAAGTATATTTGCATTTCATTGGAATTTAGTGTGTAATGCTAGAGCTGAACAAATTAACACAAAATTAATTTTTATATTATTTAGAGAGCTTAACTGAAGCTTTAAAACTCACTGAGAAAAACTGTGCCAACTTATTATTATCATTGATTTTTCCTGACATTTAGGTAAAAGGTCTTACTATTTTAATATGAGGAGTTAAATGATCTATAATGTAGATTTATAGACATAAACTGTAAGAATCCATCAGAAAAGCCACCTCATCAAAATTTTAACCTTTTATATACTGGATGGTCATGTTTCAAGAAAATTGACATGTTCTGGTAGTCTCCAAAATCTGACAAGAAAGTTGTTATTCACTTCACTATATGGGATAGACTATGTGAAATCTCCTGCTACTGGTACTGTAATATCCTGAATTTGACTAATCAAGCATCCTCATAATTATTTTATGGACAAAGAAAATTTTTAATGATACTAATTTAGTCTACATAAATTTGAATGGTAAGTCTAAATTATGTGTCACCCATTTTATTTTAATTTCCCACCACCAAAGAAGTTTATACCAGTATTACTTGGGAAATAATTGCACATGTATTGTTTTGCTACATTGGTCAAATAGTGGAGGGAAGGGTTTTGTGTTTGTGTTAAATTTATGTCATATGTCATGTATTTCTGCCTACTTTTCTACCCAGCTGCGTCATTATTCTGTTGGACAAAAAGTGGTTTGGGATAGAAATGCTGAAAGTGCTCACATGCCATTCAGCAACTCCTATCTCAGTACCCACCTTTATGTTGCCATATCTATGATGCATGATATGTTTATATTATTGTGCATTTGTTTTAAGTATTTGTGAGATGTTACATGGTACAACTAAAAAGAATAGTGCCAAATGTATGTGCATTGTAGAAAATAGCCATTTAGGGAGTTTGGTTATTTATTTTGTTTGTTTTGTCTTTATTTTTTTTTAAGAGACATGCCTATCTCCAGTAAAAGTCACATGAAATTTTTGGTATATTCTTTCCCAGTTCTTTTGCTTATTTATGTTCTTTGCATCCTGTTAATTGTTTTCTAGAAGGCACATACTGAGGTGGCATCTGTGATGCAATGATTTCCTCAATGAACATGTCCGCTTCCTTTTATTCTGCGTACGCAAGCAGTTAGCATTGTTCCACTCATAGGACCATGACACAAACTGAGCCAGTATGAAACTTTTCTACAGAGAGCCTTTTCCTTTGTGGATGCAGATATTTTCATACCCTAACACCAAGGTGTTAGGGGTCATGATTCCTTTTGTATAGCACTGTACCTGTAAAAGAAGAAAGTGAATCCAAATTCAAAGTAAAAGAGAGAGAGAAAGAGAGAGAGCAAGAAATAGAAAGACTGGAGGCTCTGGGATCCTTGGTTATACTCTTTGTATTGGCTCACGCTACCTTCAATTCGCCCTCCTTAAGAGGTTTGAATTTTAGTGTTTTCTTTACTTCTGTGAACAACTCTACAGTCTACCAGTTCTATAATAAGCTAATTTTAGTCTGTCATTTGCATCCCAAAGAGTTCTGATCAATAAAAATACCACATATGTAAATATGCATTCTGATTTTTTTTTTCAAGTATCAAACATGTTCTATCTTTTTTAGCTTGTAAGTTTGATATCAGT
This sequence comes from Cheracebus regulus, assembly GCA_963574635.1. Lineage (NCBI taxonomy): Eukaryota > Metazoa > Chordata > Mammalia > Primates > Pitheciidae > Cheracebus > Cheracebus regulus. The sequence goes on along the minus strand of CAUYQU010026941.1, from coordinate 16,326 downwards.
TACGTTCAGGATTAGATTTTTGCTCTAAGCCTTACAACAGAAGTATTTTCTTTCTTATTAAAATAAATGAATGGCTGTGTAACATTATGTAATGTTACATCATAGCTTAATTAATCTTCTCCATATTGTGGGACAACTTATACCAGTTACAAGATATGTTGAATTAGACACTTGCTTATATTGCTATTTCCAAGTTAATATCATAAGATAGATTCTCAAAAGTTGGATTAATGTGTCAAGGGATAAATATATTAATAGTTTTAAATTCCTATTGACAGATTGTTTTCTAAAATGGAAGAACTGATTTATTTTCCAGCAAGAACTATTTTCAACATCAAGTAGTATTACTTTATCAATATTTCTAATTTAGAAAGTGAAAAATAACTCATTGATATTTCAATTTGTGTTTACTTGATTACCAGTGAGGTTAAATGTCTTTATACATGTTATGCTGTTTACTACATTTGACCTATTTGTATAAAAATCAAATACATTCTTAATGAGAAAAACTGCTCATATATTCACTTTGTATGAATACAAGTTAATAGTTACCTAGAACTTTAAGGCACGGACATCAAAAATATCAAGCTTATTTCTTTTGTCAATAATAAGATTTTTTTTCTTTTTTTACTTTCATTCAAACACTGATGACAGGGGACTCACATGCAAATTTTTAAGCATACTACCTATGCTGCAGTTCCTTAAGTGAAAATTCATTGTTCAAATATTCTCTGACATACACTGATAAACTGGAGTGGTTATTCATTTAAGACTCAAAAGAATAAATGTATTTCAGAGAATTCTTCATTATCATGGGCATCTTAGTACTAAGAAAAGCATCACTCCCAGTAGTAGTTTTTTTTTTTTCTTTTTTAAAAAATCACTCTCCCTCCAAACAGCAGCGTGACTTTTGACACTTTCAGGTAGATTAAGAACTGAAGTCACAGTGGGCAGCCATAAGAGTCTAAACACATTGAGCAATGGGTCTCCCCATCGGTGAGAGGAAATTAGTGACTAAAGCGCTGAAAACCATGAATCAATGGTGGTGAAGTGCTACAGGGAATCTATGAACAAGCTTCTTTCTTTTCTGTCTCACAGGGGGCATCAGTACAGAGTGTGATCCATTGAAGTCAATAAAAACCATTGTGGAAGTAGTATGTATGCTTAGATTTAAACCAACTTGAAGAATAAGTAAAGGGAAATAAAATACGTGTCTAAATATATAGTAATTGCATCCTACATCGGTTAAAAAAAAAAAGAGCTTCTAGACATCCAACAAATTGAGAATAACAACAAAAATACACAAATGTGCAAAATCATGCTTTGTTTCTGAAAAGATCTGGTCGTAAAATAATTTCATTTCAGGAATAATAGAGAAGACATATGCTCTCTCTTCTGACTTAATGGAAAATGGCAGTCTCTGGTGCATCATAATTGACATAGTATTCACAATGATATGCTAGAATGCCAAAGTGCAGAAGCAAATATGCAGCTGAATTCAAGTCCAGATTAGCCAAATTAAAATTTATTACAGGTTGGAAGCTGTCTTTCTGTTGATATACAAGTGAACCTTGGAATTTTCCTGTCTATCCTTTTCTTAACCTGAGTTCTCCACCTTGAATCACTACATTTCTGGACAAGAATAAGAAAAGCAAAAGAATGGCTGTTGAGTTTCAGATAATGGAAGAGATAAGGCTGAAAACCAGTTGAGATGAAAGAAGAAAGCTTTAGTGAATTGTTTCTGACATTTCGGTCCCACTCCTTCAAAAATCATAATTTCAGCTCCTTTATCAGGTACTTCTAAGAGTTACTATCACAAACCAAAATACCTGTCACACGCACATGCACACATACACACACAAACACAAGTATATATACTTTTGTTCTGTTCTTATTCTTGTCCAGAAAACTACATATCTACTCACTAAATCTTGATCTGTCAATTTTGGGTGTCATCTTTTTCTTCTAGTAATAAGAAACAAGTGTATTCCCTTACATTACCCCTTCTTTCCCTCATCTTTCATCAACTTTGATACACATATTTGACAGTAGTTAAATCTCTAATCAGTGACCATGTAAATGGTGTCCTTTACAGAGAGAGAGAAAGTATAACATAATTATGATTCTCTCTAAGATGGGATTGTCTTTCTGTCTTTCTCGAATTAATGGTCTGATTCTTCATCTTAAACCCTTCCTAAATGTCCACTTATACTGTCTATTTCATTTTTTTACTCCCAAATTCTCCGTCTATCTCCAATGTATATTTACTCTACATTGTATTTACTTTTTCCCAAGCCTATTCAATCACTGCTGTTATCCCAGACCATATTTTTGTTGCTATTTAAGGTTTATTAGATTTGTTTTTTCCCATATGTATATCTATATTTAATGATTTTTTCTATCCTTTTTACTTTACAAAAGCACATTCTCAGATGACTCGTTAAGAAAAAATGAGTTTGAGTTAAATGTTCTGAGTTCTTGCATGATTGATGATGTCTATAACCTATCTCATAATTGTTGACAGTTTGCCTGGGCATAGAATTTGATACTGACAATCTCCATTCAGAAGCTCAAAGTTAGTTGTGATTTTTTATTGCTCTTTAGGTGACATGCATAAAAATTTAAAATATTTTCCTTGTCTTTGTTCTGAAATTTCACAATGATATTCTGTATTGAGTTGTTGTTGTTTTCATTTATTTTCCTGAGCACTTTTGTTTTCCCTTTCTCTGAAGATATGTGTCCTTCAGTTCTGAGACCTCAATTTTCAATTTGTATTATTTCTTTGATAATGTTCTTTCGTTTACCTTGTCTGTTTTCACTTCCTGGAGTTCCAAATGTTCTCATGTTAGAACTCTTAGATTGATGTTCTATTCAGTGTCTTGTCTTTGGTACTTTCAGTACCTTCTCTTTTTAGTTTAATTTCTAAGAGATTTAATTGACTTCCTATTTCATTAAAATAATTCCAAATGCTCTACTTTAAAAATATTTTATTTTTGATTTTCATGAGTATATAGTAGGTGATATGGTTTGGCTCTGTGTCCCACACAAATCTCACCTTGAGTTGTTCTCCCATAATTCCTACATGTTGTGGGAGGGACTCTGTGGAATATAATTTGAATCATGGGGGCTGTTTCTCCATATTGTTCTTGTGGTAGTGAATAAGCCTCACAAGATCTGATGGTTTGGTCAGGGGCTTCCGCTTTTGTATCTTCCTTTTGTTCCCTTGCCACCACCATGTGAGAAGTGCCTTTTCACCTTCTACCGTGATTCAGAGGCATTCCCAGCTAATTGGACTTATGTAAGTCGAATTAAACCTCCTTTTCTTTCCAGTCTCGGGTATGTCTTTATCAGTAGCATGAAAATGGAATAAAACAGTAGGTATATATATTTACGAGGTACATGGTATGTTTTGATACAGGCATGCAATATGAAATAATCACATCATAGAGGATGGGGTATCCATCCCTTCAAACATTTATCCTTTGAGTTACAAACAATCCAATTACACTCTTTAGTTATTTAAAAATGGACAATTAAGTTATTATTGACTAGAGTCACCCTTTTTTTTCATTTCAGCAATCATAGATTAAATTTTTAAGAGCTAATTTGTGTTCTGTGATGGTTCTATTCTGGATGAAATATTTTCTCCTATCATTACATCCAAAGATAAAGTTCTTTCAGTTTAGTATTCTGCATAGTTTCTTCTTTCTCTATAATTATATTTTCTGTTTTGTTTATTAGTGGTATCTGTACTTTACATTGAAGTCTTTTCTTACATGTCAGATACTCTTCAGCTATGTTTTAATTTGTGAACCACAAATTGTTTGGGTATACTCTGTATATGGTTGTGCCACGTTAGCTAGAGGGTTCTGCTTTAACATTTGTGGGGAAGGTCTTGGCTATTTCTTTGGAGGATTTCTGAATATACAGAAATATTTTCTTTTACGCTTTTATCTGGAACAGAAACTTCAGAACTTCTACCTGAGGAGGTATAACTTCACAATGGGTAAAAAAAGTATTGCAGTATCTTCAGTATACAGATTTGATTTTAATTCTACTGTTTTCATATTTTTTTTTCTCTGGTCTTTCTCATACCAGGTATCTATCATCTTCCAAGTTTTTCTCTTTTGAGGGTGCAGGAGCAACTTGGTTACCTTCTTCTTTCTTTTCAGTAATCTCCTCTAAGCTGTATAGCTTCTTTACCCAGCCATTTCAAGTATCATTTATCTCTCCACTTTTCATTCTCCACAGGTATATGAAAATCTCTAAGACACTTACCTACACAGTCACTGTTATGTTTTTCATTGATTTTGATTTATGAGCTTCTTGTATATTTTACTTTTATTACTGTAGTTTTCCTGGAAGGATAAGAGATGTGCATGTAGTTTCCTGGAAGGATAAGAGATGTCACTCGATATTAGAAATTCTTCATTATACTTTTTTTTTCAAAAAGTAAGATGGAAAGAGTAAATTTTTTTAACAAAAATAAATCTAATACAAGAAACACCTTAACCTATAACCTTAGAAAATTTATGATCTAAGTGCTGTCTTTTATTTTAGTTAGCTTAGTGTCCTAGTACACGTCTTCATAAGGCCTTCAGTTTTCCAAAGAATCATCATGTTATTTCACATGTTTGTGCTCTCTGTTCCAATTACCTTCTACTTATTCTTCAGGAAGTACCATATATAGCAGCTCCTAGGAATCTTTTATAATACTTAGAACGCATAAAATAATTTTCTTCTGTAATCCAATTGCATATTGTTTTATTTTATATTAATTCATCTGTTTTACCAACTCTATTGACATTCTTATTTATTAAAATCTGTATCTTCCAAGCACACAGCTTTTGACCACAAGTAGCAGTAGTAGTATGTACTTTTAAATATTTATTAAATGAATACATGAATAAAGTAACAGTGTCTTTTATAATTATGTGTTCAACATGAGCCAGTAGTATAATATAGTTGGCAAAAATTTTCAGTCTTCAAGTAAATGTGGTATTTGAAAAATTTTAAAATAACAAAAGTTTAGAATAGGTCTAATGGTATTTAGAAAGCTATATATACTCTAGAAATGACAATGTAATAGAGATATTAAGAAAAATAAATTTGGTAAGTTAGGAAAAGGGAGGAAATAATATATGAGGGCCTGAAATCCATGTCACTAGAAGAGCAGTTAAAGGAAATAATATTTATTTTATCTAATATATTAAACGTTCCAAGACATGACAAATATTCATAAATATGTGACCACTTCTGATACAGTTGTAAGAGTACTTTTCTCTGGGTTTATCTCTAAAAGAAAAATCTATACAAATTGGCAGTAAAATTTTGGTTTAATGTGAGTAAGAACTTCTCCACTGGAACACATTGCTTAGGACAAAATGTTTTTTTCCTCCATGAGAGATTCCACACTGATTGGCCACATCTCTGGGATGTTGTGGGGAGTTTTCTGCATAGGGTCAGAGGTTGGACTACAGGACCTTTAAAGAGCCCTCCAACATCAAGTGTTTTGAAAATAAGAAAGGATTTAGCTAAACTAAGACGTCAATCAAGTAGCAGAATTAGTGAATCATAAATGGGAGGCAATCTACACACAGAGTACATATCATAAAACTAAAATGTTAAGGTTCAGAAAAACATATTGGTCAAACTAAGAATAAAATATCATTATATAAGAAACATTTTGAGCTATTACTTTATTGTAATCCATAAAAAATGTTTTGCTCACAATAGAGATAATTTCATTAATACATTACTTTAAAATTTAGGTAATTTTAGCTTTATCAGTTGATTTTACAGAACTTTAAAGACTGAAGGAATTAAATAAATTAATGGTCAAATTAAATAGATTTTCCTAAGTCCACCCAAATAATGAATGAATTATATTACTTAGAAATTATATGTTAGCTTTACAGTCTAGCATTTATAAGAGTGGTATAATGTATAATAGAAAAAATGATTACATTTTAATCTATAATTATTACATTTAGAATTGCATGATGAAAGGATACAGATTCTGAGAGACTTCCATTTACAGTCTTCTAAATCTGTGTAAGACAAGCATCGACTCTGTTTTTCCTTTAATGAGCTCGGAGAAAACTCTATGATACTATGCTTTTGTTATTGGACCTTAATATGATTAAGAATGTTTTCCACTTTTTTTACTAGAAGAGGTAGCTGAGTTTACACCTCTCCCAAGTTAATAACAAAATAGAACCACTCTTTCTTCAATTCTTCCTAAAAACATTTCTCCAAAATGTGTTTTGATCTATTAAATTGTATGTTTTGCTTCAAGTTATAAAGACGGAAGTTTCTTTATTCATCTTAAATTATTTCTTATACTTAGGACATCCTAGTATTTAAGTTTTATTCTTGTAATTATATATAATACAGGTAATCTATGTATATTTGACACTTGAATTTTCTTTTGATGATCCACATACTGAATTCTGCATCTAAAGAACATTTGACATAAAAAGCTTCTGTCTGAATTTTGATTTTTGTAGATAAGAGTCTGCACAAATCCCACAAGGTTGCTATACAGAGGCAGATGTTTGTTATAAACTATAGTGCAATTCTGTGCCCTGATACCGTTTACTTTCCCTTCCGTATATCATCACCCAAAATAACAAGATAATAGAAAACAAGTTTTGATTCCAGAATGATTTTAGTTGTTGATGATGAATGAAGCAGAATAGACAGCCTGATTTTCATAAGTTAAATTGAACTTGCAGTGCCAAATGCAGCAACAATAGCAAAAAGATTAGCAGACATGACAAGGGAAAAGAGAAGAATTTATGTGCAAACACATAATGCCATTTGAAAAAAGAAGGGAGTTATGAAAATGTACAAATGCACCAATACTGAATGCTGGCAGGAAAGAAAAAACTAAAAATACATTATCTAATGTTGAAAGCAATTGTTACAGAGAATCAGGGCCAAGTAAATAGAGTAAGATAGTTTCAGGAAATAATTTTATTTTATTTGAGTTATATAAGAAATCATACCTTGGTTCTTTTGGCATCCAGTACAAGTAATTATGAGAGACTGCAATCTAGCTAAGATCCAATGAAGAAAATAGCATTAGGTGACATCCATTAATACTTTAACATATATAACAAACATTCTCTGTTATTTGTACACTACTCTTTGTGAAGCAAATATAAACAGGATGAAGAATAAAATAATAAGATATTTCTCCATTGATAGTTTCAAGTTGTGATATTTATTGCTTCCCCCACTTCGTGGCTTCTCAAGAGGTAAACTAAAAAACTGATATCAAAATGACTTTAAAATGCAGATGCTTTTATATCTAAGGATCCTTTATATTTTTCTCTAGTGATAGATTGTTTAGTTTTTGAATCCAATAATTTGCATCAAAATAAATCCATGAGATTGCCTTTGTCTCTATGTAAAACTGACAACTGCTTTTGTCTTAATTATTTTAGACTAAATTGCTACTGTTGTTATATATGTTTCTACCACACCAAACCCCAGGTTAATCGAATATTTTAAAAGTCTTTTATTATAGGCATTAAAGTGACTCTAAGACTGTTACAGCTTATTCCCTGTAGTATTAATTTCAATGGGTAAGACATCAAATTTGATTTGTATCTGTAGATATAATGAATTAATCTCAAGAAAATGGCCTAATATCTGAAAATCATCATCCCAGAAAAACCCATTATACATAATGCACAAAAGAAAAAAAAAGTAAAACCAGATATAAATGATGAAGAATACTTAAATTAGTATCATATTGTATTTTGTACATTTCTAAACACATAAAGAAAAAAGGTTAAAAAATCAGTGAATTTAAATGTTATAATTTGGGAAGGGGAAGATATGAGAGAGAATTTAAATGTAAAAAAAAATACCTATATGAAGTTTAAGAAAATCACCTTTTTTTTAAAGTATTTATTTGATTTTTTGTGTGTGTTTAAAGACTTTAATTGACTTCATTTGTGATTCTAGAATTGACAAACACTTCACTTTATAAAATAGAATGTGTTCAAATGAGCTGAGCTGAGGTTGATCTATAAACCAAAATATGCTTTTTTTCAAAAATAATAAATATAATACTAAAACATGGATTGACTTCTGGTCTTGGGCATCAGAGAGTAATTGGAATTGCAATCTTTTCCCACTGTTAACAATTATAGAACTAGACGAAACATATGCAACTATTGTCAGAGCTTAGATAACAAGCAGCATAGGATTGTGATTCTTGAGACAAGGGAAACAAATGAAGTTAGCATAACAATTGACCAGGATCTCTGCCTAGTGGCACTTTCTAGATCACAGCACACTGAGTTACAGCTCAAGAACATAATGTAATTGACCCTTGAACGGTATGGGGGTTAGAGGCACTGACTCCCTGCGCAGTTGAAAATCTGTCTGTAAATTCTGACTCACCAAAACCTTAAGTGAAAATAGCCTACTATTGACAGGAAGCCTTACTAATAACGAGCAGTGGATTAACGGATGTCTTATATGTTACATCTATTTTACTCTGTATTTTTACAATAAAGTAAGCTGGAGAAAAAAATGTTGAGAAAAATTATAAGGAAGAGAAAAAATATTTACCATTCATTAAGAAGTGAATCATAAGTGTCTTCATCCTCATTGTCTTCACATTAAGTTGGCTGTTGAGAAGGAAGAAAAGGGGTTAGTCTTGCTCTCTCAGAGGTGGCAGAAGCAGAAGAAAATCTGCATCTAAGTGGACATACATAACTCAAACTCACGTTGTTCTAAAGTCAGCTGTAGGCAGGCATAATATTTTGTGAATACAGAGGCAGCTGGAGTTTAAAGACCAAAATACTGGAAAAAGTGAATAAACAAGGAAGATTATAGGACTTGGCATAGAACTTTTTGTTTTTTAGTAGAATACTAAGCAAAACATTCACAGGTAAGTACTTTATAAGACATGGCAGAAAAGTGGTTTGGGACAATGCGCTGAAAGACATAGATTGAACCAGCCAGAAAGGAGACACTCTGTTGTATATGCCAGACGCTGATTTGTTGTCCCTGAAAATCTATATCTTAGGGTATTTGTTTAATAAGAATTACAAATAAAGTTCACAAAAAAATAATATTCCACTTGGAAATGGATGCTCCTTAAAAAAAAGTATGTCTGGGCCAGATGTGGTGACGTACGCCTTTAATTCCAACACTTTGGGAGACTGAGGCAGGCGGATCACCTTAGGTCAGGAGTTCGAGACCAGCATGTCCAAAATAGTGAAACACCATCTCTACTAAAAATACAAAACTTAGCCAGACCTGGTGGTGCATGCCTGTAGTCCCAGCTACTTGGGAGGCTGAGCCAGGAGAATTGCTTGAACCCAGGAAGGAGAGGTTGCAGTGAGCGGAGATCACACTGGTGCACTCTAGCCTGAGAGACAAAACAGGATTCCATTTCAAAAAAAAATGAAATGTATGTCTCTCCAAAAATAAATAAATAAAAATCAGTCTATTAATCAAACAAAATATAGACAGTTAAAAATGTAAGGGCACTTTGGGAGGCTGAGGCTGGCAGATCACTTAAAGTAAAAAGTTTGAGGACAACATGGGGAAACCCTGCCTCTACTAAAAGTACAAAAAATTAGCTAATTATGGTGGCAGCACCTGTATTCCCAGCTACTTGGTAGGCTGAGGCAGGAGAATCTATTGAACTTGGAAGACAGAGCTTGTGTGCCGAGATCACACCACTGCACTCCAGCCTGGGTGGCAGAGAAAAACTCCCTCAAAAAATAAATAAATAAATAATAAGAGAAAGAATAGCTAGCATAATTTTTTTTTTAAATTTCTCGACAATTAGAGATCTGTACAGGGGAAAAAGAGTCAACAGAAACTAAAATCAAGATGATCTATGAAATAGACAGAAAAACCAGTTTTGACATTTTTATGGATTGAGAAAACGTTAAAAATAAGACTAGTGTGAGTCTATTAATATTGATATCAGACTCAACAGATTTTTTTTTTTGAGGTGGAATCTTACTCTGTCCCCCAGGCTAGAGTGCAGTGGTCATCTCAGCTCAGTGCAACCCCTCCACCTCCCAGGTTCAAACAATTCTCCTGCCTCTGCCTCCCAAATAGCTGGGAACACTGTGCCCGCCCACATGCCTGGCTAATGCCTGACTAATTTTTGTATTTTTAGTAGAGATGGGGTTTTGTCATGTTGGTCAGGCTGATTTCAAACTTCTGACCTCATGTGATTTTCCCACTTTGGCCTCCCAAAGTGCTGGGATTACAAGCATGAGCCATCATGCCTGGTCTCAATAGATTTTTAAAAAATGATGATAGACTGGGCGTGGTGGCTCATGCCTGTAATCCTAGCACTTTGGGAAGTTGAGGCTGGCAGATCACCTGAGGTCAGGAGTTCAGGATCAGCCTAGCCAAGACAGAAAACCCCATCTCTACTAAAAATACAAAAATTAGCCTGTTGTGGCAGAAAATGCTGATAGAGATGAAGAGAGACATTTTAAAATGATGAAACAGTTGATCTTTCCACAAGATTAACAATGATAAATTTATATACATCTAGCAACAAAATACCAAAATGAAAGAAGAGAAATTTGACAAAATTGAAGAGACAAATAGATGTTTAAAAGTAAAGGTTGGAGGCCGGGTATGGTAGCTCATGCCTGTACTCCCAGCACTTTGAAAGGCTGAGGTGGGCAGATCACATAAGGCCAGGAATTTGAGACCAGCCTGGCCAACATGGCAAAACCCCCTCTCTACTAAAAATGCACCAATTAGCCAGGCCTGGTGGGGTACCCAGTAATCCCAGTTACTTGGGAGGTTGAGGCACAAGAACCACTTGAACCCAGGAGGCTGAGGTTGTAGTGAGCCAGATGACACCACTCTACTCAAGCCTGGGAGACAGTGAGGCTGTGTCTAAAAAATAAATCAATAAATAATAATAATAATGCAATAACGTTTGGAAATTCTAATTTCTCACCGTTCATAATGGATAGAACTAGGCAAATGAATAACATAATAGAATACTTAAAATATGCTATAAATCAGCCAGACCTAAGTGACACCCGTGAAGCACTAACCTGACAACCGTATACCCATTATCTTCAAGTAAACATAGAAAATTCTCCAAGATATATCAAATACTAGGTCATAAAGTAAACCTAAATAAATATTAAAAAATTAAAATTAAAGTTCATTTTCTTACCCCTGTGAAAGAAATAAATCAACAACAAAAATAAATTTGAAAAATTTAGAAGTTTGTGGAAAATAAACAATAGATTCCTAAATAGCCAATAAGTTAAAAAATAAAACATAAAAATAGAAAATACTGTATGATGAATAAATTTAAGATATAACAGTCCAAAACTTGTGGAATGAAGATAAGAACAGTGCTAAGAGAGAAAGAAATTATATAGTTGTATATGTCTGTATTTAAAAAGAAGGATCTCATATCAATTATTTAATTTTCCTTCTCAATACACTGAAAAAATAAAAAGAGAAACAAACTAACCTAAAGCAAAGGGAAGTAGTACAAATTGAAGTAGAATGTAGCAAAATGGAAAATAGGAAAGTAATAAGGAAAATCAATGGAAGCTTAACTCTAAGAAAAGTTTAGCAAAATAAATTTTCAGGAAAATTAATCAAGAAACAAAAAACAGAAAACTTAAATTACTAAAATTATAAATAAAACAAAGACATTATGACTAATCTTACAGAAATAATAGAGAGATTCTAATGGAGTTTCATGAGCAAATATTGGTCAAAAGATGAAATAGTTTAGATTTCATTTATAAATGCCTAGAGAAAAAGACAGAAAAATAATCCTACATAACTATAGTAAAGAACAAATGGAAATTCTGCATCGAATAATAAGTACAGAAAATGTATTAATATTTTTAAAACTTTACACACACAAGAAAAAATCCAAGCCCAAATGGTTTTACGGAATTCTACCAAAAATTTAAAAATATTATTGGGTAGAAAAATATAGTCAGAATGAAAAGGATCTAGTATTTGATAGCACAGCAGGGTGACTACAGTCAACAATATATTATATATTTGAAAATAACTGTAAGCATATTACTGGAATGCTTGTAACACAGAAAAATGATGAATACCTGAAGTAATACATTTTCATTGGTACTATGTGGGCATAAAAATTAAAAATTGAAAACAATTTTAATGAAATTAACACTAAGAGTTCACAAACTCCTCCAAAAATAGAAGAGAATGAAATACTCTCCATCTCTTTCAATGAGACAGAATTTTTCTAATACCAAAACTATCTAAAAATATTTCAAGTTCAAAAAACACAGACTAATAATTCCTTTTTTTTTTTTAGTAGTAGTTCGATTCTTCTTTTTAGTTATTATTATACTTTAGATTCTGGGGCACATATGCAAAATGTACAGGTTTGTTACACAGGTATACATGTGCCATGGTGGTTTGCTGCATCCATTCCCCCATCATCTACATTAGGTATTTCTCCTAATATTAGCCCTCCCCAATGCCCCGACCCCTTGCTATCCTTCCCCTACCCCCTCATCCTCCGACAGGCCCTGGTGTGTGATGTTCTCCTCTCTGTATCCGTGTGTTCTCATTTTTCAACACTCACTTATGAGTGAGAAGATTCAGTGTTTGGTTTTCTGTTCTTGTGTCAGTTTGCTGAGAATGATGGTTTCCAGCTTCATCCATGGTCCTGCTAAGGACATGAACTCATCCTTTTTGATGGCTGCATAGTATTCCATGGTGTATATATACCACATTTTCTTTATGCAGTCTGTCTTTGATGGCATTTGGGTTGGTTCCAAGTCTTTGCTATTATGAACAGTGCCACAATAAAAATACGTGTGTGTATATCTTTATATTTGAATGTTTTATAATCCTTTGGGTATATACCCAGTAATGGGATTGCTGGGTCAAATGGTATTTCTATTTCTAGATCCTTGATGAATCGCCACACTGTCTTCCACAATGGATGAACTAATTTACAGTCCTCCTGAGATTGTAAAAGTGTTACCATTTCTCCACATCTTCTCCAGCATCTGTAGTTTCCTGATTTTCTAATGATTGCCATTCAAACTGATGTAAGATGGTATCTCAGTGTGGTTTTGATTTGCATTTCTCTAATGATCAGTGATGATGAGCTTTTTTTCATGTTTGTTGGCTGCATAAATGTCTTCTTTTGAGAAGTATCTGTTCATATCCTTTGCCCACTTTTTGATGGGGTTGTTTTTTATTTTCTTGTAAATTTGTTTAAGTTCTTTGTAGATTCTAGTTATTAGCCCCTTTTCAGATAGGTAGGTTGCAAAAATTTTTCCCATTCTGGTTGCTGGTTCATTCTAATGATAGGTTCTTTTGCTGTGCATAAGCTCTTAAGTTTAATTAGATCCTATTTGTCTATTGTGGCTTTTGTTGCCATTGCTTTTGGTGTTGTCATGAAGTCCTTGCCTATGCCTATGTACTGAATGGTACTGGGTAGATTTTCTTCTAGGATTTTTATGGTGTTAGGTCATTTGTTTAAATCTTTAACCCATCTGGAGTTAATTTTTGTATAAAGTGTAAGGAGGGATCCAGTCTCAGCTTTCTGCATATGGCTAGCCAGTTTTCCCAACACCATTTATTAAATAGGGAATCCTTTCCTCATTGCTTGTTTATGTGAGGTTTGTCACAGATCAGATGGTTGTAGATGTGTGGCATTACTTCTGAGGCCTCTCTTCTGTTCCATTGGTCTATATCTCTATTTTGGTACCAGTATCATGCTGTTTTGATTACTGTAGCTTTGTAGTATAGTTTGAAGTCAGGTAGCGTGATGCCTCCAGCTTTGTTTCTTTTGCTTAGGATTGTCTTTGCTATCTGGGTTCCTATTCCATATACAGTTTAAAGTGTTTTTTTTCTAATTCTGTGAAGAAAGTCAATGATAGCCTGATGGGGATAGCTTGAATCTATAAATTACTTTGGTCAGCCCTGCCATTTTCATGATATTGATTCTTCCTAACCGTGAGCATGGAATGTTTTTCCATCAGTTTGTGTCCTCTCTTATTTTCTTGGGCAGTGGTTTATAGTTCTGCTTAAAGAGGTCACTAAATTGTAAAGATACTCGAAACTATGAAGAAACTGCATGAACTAATGGGCAAAACACTCAGCTAGCATCGAAATGGCAGGATCAAATTTATACATAACAATATTAACCTTAAGTGTAAATGAGCTAAATGTTCCAATTAAAAACATGGACTGGCACATTGGATAAAGAGTCAAGACACATCTGTGTGCTGTATTCAGGAGACCCATCTCATGTTTCCAAATAAAGGATTGGAGGAAGATTTGTCAAGCAAATGGAGAGCAAAAAAAAGCAGGGGTTGCAATCCTAGTCTCTAATAAAACTGATTTTAAACCAACAAAGATAAAAAGAGACAAAGAAAGGCATTACATAATGGTAAAGGGATCAATGTAACAAGTAGAGCTAACTATTGTAAATATATATGTACCCAATACAGGAGCACCCAGTTATATAAAGCAAGTTCTTCATGACCTACAAAGAGATTAGCTTCCACATAATAATAGTCATAGACTTTAACACCCCACTGTCAATATTAGACAGATCAATGACACAGAAAATTAATAAGGAAATCCAGGACTTGAACTCACATCTGGACCAAGCAGACCTAATAGACATCTACAGAACTCTTCACCCCAAAGCCATAGAATATACATTCTTCTCAGCACCACATCTCACTTACTCTAAAATTGATCACATAATTGAAGGTAAATCACTCCTCAGCAAATGCAGAAGAACGGGAATCATAACAGTCTCTCAGACTACAGTGCAATCAAATTAGAACCCAGGATTAAGAAACTCACTCAAAACCTCACAACTACATGAAAATTAAACAACCTGCTCCTGAATGACTACTGGATAAATAATGAAATGAAGTCAGAAATAAAGATGTTCTTTGAAACCAATGATAATGAAGAAACAATATACCAAAATCTCTGGGACACATTTAAAGCAGTGTCTAGAAGGAAATTTATAGCACTAAATGCTCATATTGAGCAAAAAAAGATCTAAAATCAACAACTTAACATCACAATTGAAAGAAATAGAGAAACAAGATCAAACAAACTCAAAATCTAGCAGAAGACAGAAAATAGTAAGATCAGAGCAGAACTGAAGGAGATAGAGACACACACAAAAAAACCCTTCAAAAAAATCAATAAATCCAGGAGCTGGTTTTTTGAAAAGATCAACAAAATAGACAGACTGCTAGTCAGACTAATAAAAAAGAAGAGAGAGAGGAATCAAATAGATGCAATAAAAAATGATAAAGGGGATATCACCACCAATCCCACAGAAATACAAACTACTATCAGAGATTATTACAAACACCTCTATGCACATAAACCAGTAAATCAAGAAGAAATTGATAAATTCCTTTATACTTACACCTTCTCAAGACTAAATCAGGAAGAAGCTGAATCCCTGAATAGACCAATAACAAGGTCTGAAGTTGAGGCAGCAATTAGTAGCTTATCAACCAAAAAAAGTCCAGGATCAGACGGGTTCACAGCTGAATTCTATCAGAGGTATAAAGAGGTACTGGTACCATTCTTTCTGAAACTATTCCAAACAGTATAAAAAGAGAGAATCCTCCCTATCTCATTTTATGAGACGGACATCATCCTGATACCAAAACCAGGCAAAGACACAACTAAAAAAAGAAAATTTCAGGCCAATATCCATGATGAACATTGACGCAAAAATCTTCAATAAAATACTGGCAAAACAAATCCAACAGCACATCGAAAAGCTTATCCATCATGATCAAATTGGCTTCACCCCTGGGATGCAAGTCTGTTCAACATACACAAATCTATAAATGTAATCTATCACATAAATAGAACCAAAACCAAAAACCACATGATTATCTCAATAGATGCAGAGAAGGCCTTTGACAAAATTCAACAGCACTTTAAGCTAAAAACTCTCAATAAACTAGGTATTGATGAAACATATCTCAAAATAGTAAAAGCTATTTATGACAAACCAACAGCCAATATCATACTGAATGGGCAAAAACTGGAAGCATTGCCTTTGAAAATTGGCACAAGACAAAGATGCCCTCTCTCATCACTCCTATTCAACATAGCATTGGGAGTTCTGGCCAGGGTAATCAGGCAAGAAGAAGAAATAAAGGATATTAGTTAGGAAAAGAGGAAGTCAAATTGCCTCTATTTGCAGACAACATGATTGTATATTTAGAAGACCCCATCATATCAGCCCCAAATCTCCTCAAGCTGATAAGCAACTTCAGCAAGGTCTCAGCATACAAAATCAATGTGCAA